>VWYI01027467.1:0-10996 GCA_013399455.1 Anthoscopus minutus | reverse complement strand
TATAAATATATGCATGTGTGTATGTATGTGCGCATTTATATGCACACACATATATAAAAGTTGCTATTATCTCTCTTTTAGGAGAGAATCAAGATTTTTTGTTCAGCTCTGTAAAAGAGCATTTAATAGATGGCTACCTTCCCAGCAGAGGTGGAAGAAGCTGAGACGCCCCAAAAATATATTTCCCATAGTTCCGCATCTCAGTGCTGTGAAAGGCTTCACACTGCATTTGTCAGGTTCAGAGCTAGTTGAAGTCTCTATACGTGCACTGCAGAGTTTAATCAATACACAGACTTTGTTGGACATAAGTTTAAAACACAACTGAAAAGTTTATAGGAATACAAGTGTCAGATCCACCCTACTTCCTCTTCACTCTTCCCCTACTCCCTTCCTACAGGAGACAGTCCTCTGTGAACTTCTCCACTGTAAGGCCTTCCTATGGGCTGCAGTTCTTCACAAACTGCTTCAGTGTGGGTTCCTTACACCAGGTGCAGTCTTTCAGGATTAGATTTCTTGAACATTTTTCCCGATAGGCTCACAAATCTTGAAAGCAAACCTGCTCCAGCATTCTCTATTCCAAAGTCCTGCCAGAAGCCTATTCCAGTGTGGACTTCTCAAGGGGTCATAACCTCTTTTGGGCATCAACCTACACTGACCCTCCACAGGCTGCAAGTGGGTATCTGCTTGCTTGTGGATATCCCTGTGCTACAGGAGAAAATCTGCCTCACCATGGTATGCACTATGGGCTGAGCAGTCAAACCTCTACTCCAGCATCTGGAACACCAGCTCCTCTTTCTTCCCTGATCTCCATGACTGCAGAGTAGCTTTTTTCACATATTTACACTCCTCCCTTCTCTGGCTGAAATCTCTCTAGAGCAGTAAGTTCTCCTCTTTCTTAAATCTGTTTCTGCAGAGGTGTTACCACCAGCTCTAATGGTCTTGGCCATAGCCAAGAATGTGTACATCTTGGAGCTGGCTGTCACTGTCTCTGTCAGACAGGGGGTGAAGCTTCTAGCAGCTTCTTGCAGAAACTATCCCTGTAGCATCCCTGCTACCAAAATCTGGTCATCCAAACCCAATACAAATCAACAGGCATATACACACTAACTAGTGCTATATAACTCTGATAAATTTCATATAATTTTTACCTTAATGGAGTTATATTGTTCATTATCTTTCACTCTGTATATGCAGTGAAAGGCTATTATAGGAACTTGCCTTGATGAGATAGAAACAAAAGGCATGAAAAAAGACCACCTTTCACTGAACTATAATTTGTTTTTCTGGCTGTTATGTTTGGGAAAGCTGTTACAAAGTTGTATCTCAGAGAAAGTTGGTACAGGAGAAAAAACAAGAGCCATTAGGGTTGTCTTTTTGCTAAAACAGAGTAGTGAACTTTTAGACTTGCAATATGCCAAGAGGCAAAAGTTCAAGACTTAGGAATGATTGTAATGATATTTAATTCCCTCTTGCATAATGTTGTTACTATGACAACTAAAAATTCTGATCTGATGAAACAAAAACTGCTTTAATGTTTCAAAATATTTCAATAGAGTGTTTGTTTGGTTTTTTTTTAAATAGTGCATTTAGACTTCACATGTTTCAAAATGTATGAATAATGAGAGCACAACATTGTATGGACATAGTAAACAGGCAAATGATAACTTGAAACAGAAAGATTGCAAGAGCCTTTAATAGGAGTTTTTGCTGGTAATTAGACCCTGCAGCAAAAAAACCACATATGCCTAATCCAAACACAAGTAAGCACATCTAGTCTGTCATCCTTATAAGAGTGTCCAGGGTAAGGAATTCAAGCCACACTTTGACACAGGCACTATATCAGTTTGTTACCATTTTTCTGCCAATTTGTTTAAGAAGAAACCACTTTTCTCTTTTTCTTTCCCAAAAATCATCATCCAATAATTTGGTTATGAGGCATTTGATGAGAAGTGAATTGACTTACTGGTTATGCAGAGCAGTGCTACTTTATTGCTCACTATATGCCCTTCCTCTTCTCCTGTAATGCTATTGCTTAGAGACTCAAATCTTCATTATAACTTTTAAAGACAAAACTAAGTATTCCCTCAGTATCCCCTGGCTTGGTCTATAACAAGAAATATTCACTTTGAGTAGGAGTCTGCATTTCTTGTAAAAGTAACTTGCTTGATGGCTTCAGTGGGAGTCTTACTTGCAGAAAGAATTCAAGATAGAGCTTATAAATATGAGGTGCAAGTACTTCTGTATTCCTCATAGGGAAGTCAGAAATATGGAGCTGTACATGCACATACCTATTTTCAGAGGCTACCTAATAGAATTATATTGAGTTTTAATAAATCCAAACTATGCCATTTACAAAATATGTTGGGATCACTCACAAGAAAAATACTGTAATTTTTTTTAAGATAACATTAAACACAAGGAGAGAGGAAATGAGACAAGAAATAAATGTCATCATAAAGCAATGCACCTCTCTTTGTAAACCTCAGTAGATCAGGAAAAGCCTCATGGACATCTTAAGTATATAAGGCATCTAAACACTTTTAAGAAGCTGTTACTCATTTCAATGCTCTGATAATACTAAAAACTCAAAATATGGCTCTTACAGGTTAAACAGTTTTGATATATGTGAGTTTGGAACTGTGTGAGAGTGGAAGCAACTAAATCCTGTTGTTTCTTTATAGTTTCACATCTAGCTTGGATAGTTATTTTCTCTCAAACAGCTCAAAAAGGTTCTTAGACTCTTCTTGGCTCCTCATTGCAAAGCACCAAAGTACCCTGTCTCAAAAGCAGCTACCACAGAAAAATTAGAGGATCTTTCATACACAGTGCAGTGCATGGAAAGAGCTATTATGTGACTTCAGGTGCAGAAAGTGGTGGAAGAGGCACGCTGCTGATGGTCCATGTAGGTTTTGCAGGAAGACTCCAGGCTTGACAAGACAAAGTCCAGTAAGCAGATACAGAAGATTTTAGAATGACAACATGGAAAACATAAAGAAGCAGAAACTGTTTTTTTTTTAGCAGAACAGAGTAGCAGCAATTGATACTGACTGTGAGTGTTTGGGATAAATTGAATTCTGAACCAACAAAATTCATTCTTCGGGCTAGATAATCTGGAGACAAAACAATTGTGACCTATCCAAAACCACAAATGGTTTTGGAAAAACCCATAAAAAGCAACAAGCAGAAGGTGAAAGAGTACACAGAAATAAGTTGACACGCAGAGACAGACTCTAAAACTCAAAGACAGAGTGAGTTTTAAATTAGGTATGTTTATTCGGCCGGACGCATGTGGGACATTTCCACAAATACATGCGTGTCCCTTGCTTACNGGGGGTCGTAAAAGGGATGAAGTAAGAATGGTCTTCTTCGGGCTGACTTTTCGACCCTGCTGCTTTGCACATGCCCATTGATTCCTTGGCCACAGTCCAAGCCAGGGGTCAGGATCCATTTGTTCCCAGAACATAAGGAGCTCCATTTTTCAGTTATCTTTACACCCTGTACCCTCTTTTCCATATACATTCTTCCTCCTTATCAGGCCTCTTCTTGCTGTCTGGCAAGTAGTCTCTTCCTTTCCCATAGGCCAGGATACGGTATATTCTCACGTAACCTAAGGATGTGGCCCTAAGAAATATCCATTATTTTATATGCCTATTACTATTCAATATCTTCTAATTTCTATGATTAATATCTTCTAGTTCTAACTTCATGTTTCAAAGTTACCATGAGAAATTCACTGTTGTTTTTGAGGAAGGTTACTTGCATCCATCTGTATGAACAATGAATATTAATTATTTAGTTCTCTTTTTTTAACTAATATTGTTAATATTTTTTTCAACACTTAACCAACGTTATATTTCAATTACAAAAACACAAGAACTTCCAATATAACTGTGAGGTTACTGAGTGGACTGGGGGTTGCTGTGTTGTGTTCACCCTGGCTAGGTGCCAGTCAGCCACTAAAGCCTCTTTATCAGTCTGCAGCTGGGCAGGGGAGAAGACTACAACAAAGGATTTCTGGGTTGAGATAAGGATGGCGAGAGATCACTCATCAAATACCATCATGGAAAAACAGGCTCGAATTAGAGATTAATTGAATTTATTGCTAATGAAATCTGACAGAAAAGGAAGATAATGAGAAGTAAAATAATACTTTAGAAACATCTTTCACACAACCCTCCCTCCTTCCCAGCTCTATCTCCTTTCCCCAATAGCCCAGGGAGACAAAGAATGAGGGTTATGGTCAGTTCATCAGTTCATCACATTGTTTCTGCCACTACTCAGGAAAAGAAGTCCTTCCCCTGCTCCAGCATGGGGTTCCTCCCATGGGAGATAGTTCTCCATTAATAAACGTGAGTCCACCCCATGGGCAAAAGTTCTCCACAAACTGCAACAATGGGGGTCACTTTCTATGGGTTACAGCCCTTCGGTCACAGCCTGCTGCAGCATGGGCTCCTCTCTCCATGGGTCTGCAGGTCCCTGCCAGGACCCTCCTCCAGCATGGGCCTCCTACAGGTTCACATCTTCCTCTCAGGCATCTACCTGCTCAAGTATGGCTCTCTTCCACGGGCTGAGGAGAGATCTCTGCATCCCAGTGGTCCTCCATGGGCTGCACATCTGTGTCATCATGACCTGCACTATGGGCTGCGGGGAATCTCAGAGCCAGTACCAGAAGCACCTCCTGTCCTCCTTCTGTACGGACTTTGATGTATGCAGAGTGTCCCTCTCACATATTCTCACCTCACTCTTCTTTGGATGCAAATACGACTCCACAATAACTTTTCTTTTTCTTCTTAAATCCATTATAACAGCATTACCGTCATTTCTATTTGGCCCAGACCTGACCGGCAGCAAATCTGTCTTTGGCACTGCCATGCATCAATGCTGCCAGACATGGAGGAAGTTTCTGGCAGTTCCAGAAACTTAGTACCAGTAGTTCTGGTAGCTACTCACAGATGTGACCTCTATAGCCCCTCTGCTACTGAAGTTTGGCCATGCAAACCTAATACATGACATCTTTTTGGTTTGCTTTCATGGCCTCTTTGTTTTATATTCTTAAAGAAAACTTCATAAACGTAAGACTTGATCTAAATTTAACTTGACATTGCTCCGTTAAATTAAGGTGAAAAAAAAAGAAGACAGAAAAAGGGAGAAAAAGATGCAAGATGAATAAATAGCTCCTTAAATATCCTGAAAGACATTGTAATTGTTTAGGAGGGAGTACAATGAAATCCCAAGTTTGGCAGTACATTCACCATAGTAAAACTGAAGAAACTCTTTGAACTGTCAAGTGCCACAGTGTGAGCCTGTTGCAAATACTCCATGGAACATTTATAAGGGGACTTTTAGAAAATACCTAAATTTCACATATGGTTTTAGCCTAAAGGCAACGGGTGTTCTGTTGTTGCTTTTAATGACACACTATATCATATGCAAGTTATAGGTACACATCAACATCTTGCATTGTATAATCCTACCATACTTCACTGAAATGTTAAGCTTTCAGCACTCTCGCCCACAATATGATAATTACAGCCATTCAAGCACTAAAACTGGCACATTTCTTTTCCACAGAATATCACGGGTTGTTCAGACATTTCACACTCCACCTCCTTCTACAATTTTCTAAGTAGCACTAAGATAGATATAAAAAGTGAAGATGGCAGTGTGTGCCAGATAAGACTGTGAAAAGCAGACCTTTATCCTCAGTTCTGTTCTTCACCTGCAACACCAAACTTTCTCCCTTCTCCCTCCCATCTCCTTCCCCCATCATATGATAATTTAAGATATTCTTCTTTGATCTTTCCAAACATATTTCAAGCTCTTTTGATGACTGTGCATACGTAGTTTTTATAAATCCTTTAAATTTTTTATAGTTTTAAAGGCTTCCTGAAGTATAAAAAGCTTTTAAAATTGAATGTTCACACACTCCATTCTTTTGTGTCTACCTTCCAGAATGCTGTGAAAAGCATGCTGAGTGCCCTTGTTCTTTGTGTTACCCTCCTGGAATTTCATGGTGCCCTGCACGCACACTAATACAAAATTAATTAGGAAGGAACATCTTGAATATTTTCTGCTAGGAAGTATGCTTCCGTAATAGACTTTCTGACTATAGAAAACCTCAGGAAAGAAGTGTGTTATTTGAATTTTTATTATAACAGTTACATGGGTTTACCAAAATATTTTTCTCCTTTCTTAAAAATAAAAAACAAACAAAAACCAAAAACCCAAACAAAAACAAAATGAAAAAAACAGGCAACAAAAACCATAACAAACAGCCGAGAAACCCCACATCACTTTTATAAAAGTGTTCATGAGTAGCTGGAATTGAGAAAATTCCTGGAAGTGATAAAAGCTTGGAGAAAATGTTAGAAAATAATAATTGCATTAGTCCTGCTATTAGTTTAGCTATTAATTTGACTTTGAATTATATATTTTAGTGTTTTGAGCTATACAAAATAATGTATTCATAGAGATTCATAGGGTCAATTAGGTTGGAGAAAAACCTTTATATCACTAAGTCCAAATGGTGCCCTAATAAAACAGATCATCTTAAAATGTAAAAATGTGTGTGATTGATTTTAGATGTCATATGTAAGGCAGAAGAACTGGGGTTAGGAAAATAGTGAACTGAAATTTTATGTTTTTCAGAATTCATGAAGATTTTCCAACATAAACTTGTCTTAAAATCTTTAAAAAAAGAATCAGACATGAATGTAATAGAGCAGTTCTTTGCAGCCTGATAACCACAACTCACACAAGAGCACAATGATGACACTCCTCTACTTTGTGATTAAATGGACAAATGCAAATCAAAGTTACAATTATCACAATAGAAATGATTATATATTTTGGCAGAAATATTGTTGTCTTCTGCAGTATCCTTTCAGTAAATTGACTGAGATATAAATAATCACTTGAATGAAACTGAAAGTAATTCACTGGTCTTGTAAAGAAATATAGGATTAAACCAATGAAGGCTTTCATGAATGACATACAATGATTTTTATATTTCACTGTTTTTACTATGACACTTAACAGAAAATTAATTAGAAACTTAGAACCTATGCAATGAAGAAAATAAAAGTCGTTACAGTAATATGGTGTGTTGCTTTCCTATTTCTCCTAAGAATATACTATTAGGGTCACTTTGGTATTTTGTAGAAGTACTTCAAATGTTTACAAAAATTCAACATGAAGGAAATTTGTTCCTGAAAAGCGTCTCCTCTATGCATAAACTGAAATTTCATAGGGGTAAAGGGACTCAAATATTAAAGTACAGAGAGCATTATGCACTCAAACTCATGAACAAAAGGATGCATTTTAAAGAAATAAATAAAAAATCCTCTTATATGAATGTAATTTAATGTTAAAAACCAGCGCAGGGCAAAGTGCTTGGATATTCCTTTCTAGTTGCAAATAGAGCAGCTTTCAAAGGTGAACATAAATAATTGGTAGAGGAGAGACTGGGGTGAAACAGCACTCTATCGTTTGAAGCCACCATTTTCAGCTTCTTCCTCCAAAGAGCATTTAGGTCATCTAGAGATTATTAAATTCAGTGGAATCTCATTACATATTAAGAATAGCACTAGGTAAACTTGATGCCAACTTTCTCTTTTTCTGTTATAGAACATATGACACTAGATCTACACAACAGCTTATTTTAGCTATTAAAAGGAATAAATCACTATACCCCAAACAAGAAAGACAAGTTTGCAGGAATGTGCTATTATTCGTTTTGTAAACTGTCCTTACATTTGCTATCAAAGTCAAGGGTGATCTGTTGTTTTCCTAATCATCTGCTGCGAGCCTGCTTATGACTTTACTCTGTTCTTGCTGTGCTCGGCGATGGGAATCAACTGGCTCTTTACCAATGGCTTATTCCCACTCCTACTCTGCCAGCAGCTTTGGGAGGCTGCAGGATTGCAGTCCAAATATTCAGGAGCCATCTTTGCTTTGCCCTGCTGCCTGTCAGCCAAAACTACTATTAGTACAAGTCCCATGCTGATTTGATATGTAACAGACCAAGTAAATCACGACTTTGTTTCAATCCAGCAATTGCTGTGATATCTGTTTCATTTTCTACTACTTATAAAAAATCCCAATTCCTTCATACTGAACTATCAAATCAGAAGGTTCTTGATGCTGTTACGATAAGGGAATGGTAATTTACCACAAGGCAACAGTAATTTATTTCCATAGGATTTATTTTAATATTTCATATCACAATGATTGCTTTTACTCTGCTGTTATGAATTGCACTCTTTGTAAGCTGAATCCTGATTTTTTCACCTCTGTACACTGAGATTTGCAATGTGTCCATTGCTTCATTACCTACAAGGGATACTGACACCAGCAATAAGGAACGTAGTAGTGGTAGGATTTTCCTTTTCAAGCTTGGCAGCATCAGAATTGCAAGTATAAGCTCTCTCTATTGAAAGAGCTCCTTTCTTTTGTGCTGAGAAGCCAGACAACATTTGTCACTAGAGTAACACAGAGATGGGAGCCGCTTCTTTGTTGCTGAACATTCAAAGGTATCTATTTTCTTTCAATAGGTCCAGCTCCTCCCACTAAAAATCAACGAAGATTAAGCAGAGTTGCAGTATTTCTTTCTAAGACCAGTACCATTTCTTAATTGGCCCATAGAGCAATTGGTTTCTTTTGTGTTAATTTCTTTCCAAAATTCTTAATAAATCATTTGGGTCGACCTTGATAAAAAATGCTGAGTTTACACATTAATTTGTATGGATAAATTTACTATAAAATACAGGAACTAGCTATTTACAATATTGATTACTCATTTTCACTTCAATGATGTCTCTATTAAACAGTATTAAAAATATGTTTTTAATATATTAACATATATTAGAAACAAAAATTACTTTTAAAACTAAAAAAAAACCCTAAAACTATTCCATGAAAGCAAAAGAAATTTATTTGAATGCTTGAAGAATTACTTTGCACCATTTAGATTAGAAACATTCACTTGAGGAACCATCATGAAATGAAATGATAATCAATAATGCCCCACAAGGACCTACACAGCATGGATATTACAAGGAATCAGGCAGGTACATAAGAAATATTTTTGGCATTGATAGAACTCCTTATTTTACTTATCCAGATGTTCTTTTTAGGTCTGGCGATGGAAAACAGGGGTGATAGAAATGTAAGTTAATATCTATTAGTTTCAAAGGTGCTTTATAAATCTTTGATTTATTATTTCTCTAACCAAATTCTTGCACTAACTTTTATTTACCTGTCCTCATTTCCAATGAGAATTGAATAAGTTTGTGATTGTTTATATATCTCTGCCTCACCAGAGATGGAATATAACGAGGCAAAGAAGACCTCTCTGCACAGGGAAAAATAAAAATACTTAAGAGAGAAAAGAAGGAAGAAAAACAAATTAAAATTAATTCTGAACCTACTGCGGGATAAAATATGAAGAATTTAAGGCAATGATTTGTAGAAAATAGTGAAACACATGAACTACTCTCTTATGGCAAGCAAATTATCTTTTTCATATGTATGTTCCTTAAGGACAATATTTCAATATTTGAGATTCATGCAGAGCACTCTTCTGATCTGTTCTCAGAGTCATGCAAATACTTTGCAAGCCTGGGAGAATTTGTTATTAAGGCTTCAGTTATTGGTAGAAAAAAAATCAGATATGTTCAAATCTTATTGGATATCAGATTTCCAGCAAAAAAATCCCCAAACATTTCCAATAAAACCTGTAACTGTTTTTTTTGCCTAAAAAAACCCTGTGATGCATTTTAGGAACAGTAAGTGATGTGACCAGTTTGCACAGGATCATTGGTCAGACTGCACAATAAATGCAATTTTGATTTTCAAAAAATGACTGGAAAATAAAATGAGGTATTGGGTACAAATGGAGTTACGGAGTTATGGAAAGTCATGCAAAGTTGGCAAATACTGAGGCTGGGAATACTGAGGCTTTTGGAAGTAAAGACCATAAACAAAGAACTCTAAATGAAATAAAAGATCCCAAATCTATAACAAAAATGGATCTAGAGTGGAAATATTTGACAGAAATGAAAAAAAGATAGTCATTCAATGGTTCAAATTTGTTTACCCATATACATCCATCTACTTCCTTAGTCTTCCTTTCAGTTGCTTTAGCATTAAGTCTTCATTCCCAGAGACAAGGAAGAACATTGCTGCCAGAGATAATTATGCCATAGCTTGTTGGAAGCCTTGTCTCTGAACATGCTGAAGAAGTTTAGCATTAGAAAACAGCTAGCTGACAAAATTAATAGCTGCTTGCCTTTTCCTCGCAGACTGATGAGGGAAAGGGAAGGTCTGTCTTTCAATCGCATCTAAAATCTGGTTATAATTTACTAAAATACAGTAATCAAAAATTACTGATAGATTAAATATGAGCAGATAACCTTAGAGCCATAGGAAATCAAATTTAAAACCCTTTGGAGAACAAAACAAAAACAGATACCATACAAAGACCTTAAATTGTACAGTGCAGCTGAAGTGATCATCTTGGCATTCATACGGTATTAATATGTAAAATGCTTCAGAGTTTATAATCAGTGCCATCTATATCTTGTTGAAACCTAGAAATTGATGCTTTTTAAAGGTACCTGGAGAAGGAAGAAAAGAAAAATAAGAAAAAAATATATATGGGAAGGTAGTGGAATATCAGTGAAATTGCTTTGGGAAGATGGGGTGTATGTTGTCACGGCAGGCAGTGATGGTCAGAGCGCCTCGACCTTCCCAGTGAAGCATCCTTAGATGGATGTCCTGGAAGCATAGGCACATCTGCAGTTGCTCTGCGGTTTCAGCTTTGAGCTCTGAAAAGGGCTGTTGAATGAATGCAGCTCTTTGGATGACGCAGAAAGAAAGAGACAGAGCCTTCATATGGAATTCCTTGGGAGGGTTTATTCAGCTCCTTCCTCAGTGGAGTTCAGTGATGAAGAGCCAGGGAGTCAAAGGGAGCAGGGGTTTATATAGGAGGATCAGG
>VWYI01027462.1:26728-46752 GCA_013399455.1 Anthoscopus minutus | reverse complement strand
CCCATCAGGAATCCTTTTCACAGTAGCAGAGAACAGGATAGAATATTCGTGTTTGCCCTCATACCTACCCACTGATGGTTGGTTTTTCTTTTTTCAAGGTTTAGTGAGAAAAATCACCATTTTTACAGGTCTCCGGATTTGAAATTCAAAATAATTGTATTCGATTGTATACAAAATAACAGGAGCTTCATCTAACCCAAAGCTCCGCCAGCTTTTCCTGGCACACCTATAAACTTTTCATTTCTCAGCCTAGTGAAATTATCACATTCAGTAATTTAAATCTAATCTTAAACAAACCAATGTTGAACTCTGGATGAATGATAGACATGATGCAATATATTTTAACTTTCTTTTTTCTTTATTTAATCTGCAACCATTATTCTGTATTTTCATTTCCAAGGACATGATGAGTCTGGTTAAAAAAAGAAATTTACAGAACTTTGTAACAAACAGTTTTCAATTACCCTTAATAAACCTTTGGTATAAATATGAATAGCTGCTTATGCAGATGAAGAGCATTAAATAATGAATTTAATGCTACTGTGCAAATGTCATTAACATTTTTTGAAGACTGGATGAACATTAGCTTTGTTGGTAAATGACATTTTGAATATTTAGGGTTTTGCAAAGGTGGTTCACTTCTTTATACAGCAAAAAATCTTCAGACAGTACTTGTGTCTGGTTGTAGAAAACTACAATTGATATCTTTTCCATATATACTTAACCTCCTACAGATTTATTTGATTCTCAATAATTACTATTCTCTGGTAAGAGGCATATGTTATTACAGCACACTGCACTCCCACAAGCTGTCCACTCAGTGTATTTTAATAAATCTCTGCCAAAGCTGTATAAATTTGATCCTGTTTAAATTTAATAAGGATCAGAATATATCAAAGCACAGATTCCCATGAGAGAAATAGATATTTTGCATAGTTATTGAGTGCCCTATTCATAAATACAATGTGTAAGACCTAGACCATCAACCTTGAATTAAAAAGAAAAAGAGATTAATGTGTGCAAAGCCAGCTACTTCTTAAATAACTAGTGAAATTAGTGTTTAATAAAACATTTTCCCCATACAACTGTTAAAGACAGCAGCACTGCTACAGTTTTACTATTGTGATTCTAATACATAACTATTGAATTTCTGCAGTATAGAAACTTGAGAGCACCTTCTCAAGTACCCCTTACAAGTCTTCCATTGAAGATTTACCTACAGAAGGACACAGATTCCTAAACAAGTCACCAAAGGCTCCTCTCTGGGGTTGTGCCTCACCCTTTTCTACTCCTTGGGAGCGCTGCCTTAGGCAGGAAGCCGATCAGCCACCAAGAGCCACAGCTACTGCAGAACAGCTTTAGGACAATGAAGGGCATAAACATGTATTTGACATCCATTTCTTTCCTTATTCTGCAAGAATGTCTAGAGGAGGAAGAAATTCTCAATGCTCTATTAATTCTAGGTAAATTTTGCTGATTTTATGTAATAGCCTACAAAATTTTATGTTCTATTAAGTAGCTCATGTTTCAGAGCCTGCTGTGCCAAAATACCAGGACACAAAACTATGCAATTAGATGCCGATCTAGCAGCTTATGAAGAATTTTGAACATCACTACCATAAACACAAATACAGCACATATTCCAAGTACAAACACATCTATATAGCTAGTTCTTCAGATTCCAGTGTTTTCTTTGGTTTGCCTTAAGGAATAAAAACTGTTTGCATGTAATGAGAAAAAAAACCCCAAAACACCTAAACCAGATTTCCACTAACACATGCAGAGACCACACCTGATAGCTGCTTTCTGCTTCACAGAAAGAATTCAACAGTCTTTCACTGGAAAATTGCATTCCCGATCATCAGTTTCAATTAGCAATAGTGTATATAATTACACATACAACCACTTTCAAAATAGCTCTACTTTCTTTTATCACCTTTGATGTTTACATGCTCACAGGTATGAGAAGGAAATCAGATTGTATTTATCCTGAATTAAAATTCATATTTTCAGAGTAAGAACATGGAAGTCAAAAGACAAATCATTTTACATAGAGTAGAGCTCTTTCCCAAGGGGAAAAAAATTGTACTAAATCAATTTGCCATTGTTTTATAAGTCAGCTACCAAGAATGAAATTACAGACGGCTGAAATTAATGTGAGTTTTGCCATTGACTTCAATGAGCCAAAGATGTCATCCTCAGTGTTTTACTACACACAGAAGCCTGATGTCAGAATTGGTACAGCTTTATGAAGTACATTACAACATAATTCAATCCATCAAAGTGAAGAAAATCATACCATCACTCAATCATTCTCATTCACATCTATGAGAAGGTTCATCCCTGTTTTCTTTTTCCCTTGCTGTCCTGTAAGGGTTGGAGCTGAGAAATGCCCCAGCCACGTTTGCCAGCAATATTTCTTTGCCACCATCAATGTTGCCGCGAAATGCAGGCATAAAATTCAAGTTGAAAATTCAAACTACACCAACTGAAATGTGTGGTGATGACAACAGAGGAAATGCAGCTTTGCCAGAATATTGTCATCAAAATCTTAAAGCAGAATTACTTTGAACTGAGATCAAACAGTATCACAATAGAACTATTAATCCTGGGTAAAAACATGTCTAGGCTTTCTATGTACCACCTGTAGGTCTTTCCAAGAATTTTTGAAAATTGTATTGGTTGGTTCCACTCATTTAAACATTCAGTGTTAAAGTACAAAGATGCTGAGTTTAGAGTATGGTGACTTGATTTCCTTACTTTTACAGGTTTGGGTCTTTCAACTTTAATGTTATTTCAACAAAGGGCCTTGTGTTTATTATGGAGATATTCTGTTGTATTTCCCTTTTCTCAGTTCATGAAATTTTCAATATAACAAGAAAAATCACAGCTCAAACTCTTATTTTGAAAACAATATTTTCATTTTTATTCAGCCTGTATTTTAATATAGCATCAATATTTAACTACTTCATTAAATGAAGTGTGACTTTTATAGTGAAAATGTCAGTCTTTGCAGTTCATTAAATTCATTTAAAGTATAGCTGCTTGATTTTTTTTCCTGAAGGAATAAAGTACTATTAACTGAAGGCATAAACTTAGCATTAGCATGTACTTCTTTCTTCAAATTAACATTCAAGATTTGCAGCAGTCTTTACAAATTTAAGAGATTGTTTGTATCCTTTTGCATTATCCTTATTTTTATAATAGATGTCACTTTTATAGCACATACAACTGTTTATCACAGTTGGATATGACCAGTAGGATGTCACAGAGGATATTAACATGTCACATGCTATTATGAATCTGTAGAATCCTTCAAGTAATATTAAAAATACATTATTTTTAACTGTAGCATCTGGAAAAATAAACTGTGTATGATGTACAATGTAATAACTCTTGGAATCCAACAGGGTTTATGAGTTCTCTTTTTCTGTTTCATAAAACATTCTTTGATGAGTACCCTTTTTCTTTCAAGGAGGGTTTCTATTAACTAATACAAAAGAACACAGGGAAAGCACCATTTCCACAAAGGCAGCACCATGTTTTTGCCATATGCAAGGCATCCAGGTCCATATTCTCTAGAGCATGTTACTTCTGTGACTAATGTGTCTCTAAAGCTGGAAAAGCTAATTACTTCTGATTAATAAATATATGTGATTATAAAATATTTTCAGAAGAATAAAAAAGTTTCTTTGAAATGTGGCGGTACTTTATTTTCAACCTACTGCTCCTTTCAATGTTTGAAGCAGGTGTTAATGACAGTGAAATCTTGGGTTTGGAAGACAATCATGAGTTATTTTCCATTTCAGTGTTTAGGTCCTGTCCTTTCCTGCCCAACAAAGCAATTTGATTAGGCCACTCTCTTGTAGAAATTATCTGAACCACTACTATGATGACTCTCACACTTCTCAGACTGCTCTAACCACTCAACACTTCATTTATTACAACACAGGTGGTGACTGGGGAAGGGGTTTGAGCATGAGACATTTTAAAGGGCTTCATTGTCATAACTATAACATCCATCCCCCAAAAGTCAGATCCTTTTTAGGTCTTAAATGTAGACTCCAGAACACCCCACAATACATGAACATTTTGTTGTACTGTTCCATGCCATAAAGATTTAGGTTGGAACAAAGACTTTGAAAAGTATCAAATTATACAATATAAGACTTTAAATTTCACCACATTCCCCACTCTTCTCACACATGGGAGCTTTTGTCAGCTCATGCAACCAGCAACTGGCATCCAACTACAGAGGAGGAAGAAACGTAGAATACAGTAATTAACATTTACTAAAGCTAAAAGCTGCCTTCAAAAACCTTCTTCCAAGAATGCTGTGCACAATAGTTTTATTTTCTAGGAAAACTACTTTACATCTCCAAATCCGTGCTGCTACTGTGATTTGGTTTTCTGTATACCAGAAGCAACAGGGTTTCTAATAAATTCTGATGTTTGAACTACCTTCCTTTGGATGAATTTCTCTAAAGAGTACTATAGAGAATAAAAACTGAATTGTCATGTGTATGGAATTCTGAAGAAGGAGAGAAGGAACTCTAAAACTTAATTACAGAAGCAACAGCCAAGTCACATATATGAAAAGCTAACGGGTATCAGTGACACCTATTCCAGATTGGAGTTTCAAATAAAGTCTTTACACCCTTATTTTCTACACTGTAACAGCTGCCAAACCAAACTGATGGGTTCCATTTCAGAAATCCCTTACAGCAAGGCTACATGGAGCTAAAAATCGTTTATTTTAGGATGTCATGAGTTAATATGCAAAGGCAGAGGGATCCAGACACCTGTATTAAATCACCATGGTCTGACAGGTCACAGTGAACAGCACACTCCCACTTGAAGGCAAACTCCTCCCCAGTGGAGCAGAGATGCTTATCCTGGACATGAAGCAAGTGCTTCATTCTCCCGCTGCAGGGGCCTGCCAGGCAAAGGCTGAGGCAATGCCACCCTTCCAGAACTGTTTTTCTACGACAGTGCAAGGAGGATCAAACTGATCTTTGCTGCCTATTCACCTTGTGCAGCCCTAGGAAGGAACATCAGGAGATCTCTAATCTGACCTCTGCTCAAAGTACAGGCCACGCCAAACTGAGAAACTTCTTGCTTGGGGCTTTCCTTCAGTCAAGTCCTAAGAACCATCAAGGATTTTGGGCAACCTCTTCCAATACTCTGTTATCCTCAAAGTGATTTTTTTTCAAGTTACATCTAGTCTCAAATTCTCATTTCAGCTTGTGCCTGTTACCTCTCAACCTCCAACCATGAAGGCTTGTGCAGAGCCTGGCTCATCTCCTCACAAGTACAGGGGATGCTGTCAAGTCCCCTGAAGTCTTTCCTTCTGCAGGCTGGGCAAGCCCTGGTCCCTGAGCCTCTGATCACACAGGGCCAGTGTGTCCAGTACTGGCCATTCACTTCAGGCTTTTATGTTTCAGTCCACCAGGACCTGCTGGTCCTTGCCAGAAGATTTGCTTCCCTGCCAGCCAGACCCCAGCCTGTGTCTGTCAAGTCAACATCAAAATCAGTGTTTGACACATTAGGATAAATGTGTTGTCATCGAGCTTCAGGGATCTGGGATGCTACAAAAGCCCCATGCATTCTCCTTTTCTAACATCCACTTAACAAGAAAAAATAATCTTTCTTTCACCCAAATAAAATACTTCATTACCCATTCTGATGCATAAGCAAATAAAACCCCAATGTTAGTACTTAGCAGCCAAAGTAGGAAGATTAATTACTTTGGACAATTGAGGATTTGAAGAAAACTTTTATATCAGCTACAGTCACTTGCTTCAAAGTTTAAATTTCAAAAAAGACAAAGTTAGAATCTTTTGGAAAAAAAAAGTCTATACTTGTTTTTAATCTCACTTTAATAGCACAAAATGAATGTACTTGTCTTGGGACATACTAAGAAATAGCAGCAATGCAATTTGACAATAAGATTTTTGCAATTAAACTGCCTTAAAAGCAGCACATCTTCACAGTATATTTCAGAGCTCAGTAATTCCCACAAACTCATGCTGCAAATGCAAATAATCCTAAACCATGAGGCTACCATGTGTTCAGAAGGAGCCATCTAATTATTAAAATCTCAGAACTAGCATATCTATAATATTGTTAATTTTTTCTGAACTTCTGAGATTAATCTACAGACTGAGTCTGAAACTCAAAACCAGTTCAGCCAAATGATCACTTCCAAAAACATCCAGTGCTATGAATGAGAGGCTTTCAAAGAGATCTGTGATCTACATCTTTTTGCCACACTTGGGCCCTCTCTGTTGGAAAAGTAACCATACTGATTCCACTCCTGTTGAATTCTCAAGATAGTTTGTTGACATACAACTTCTCCAGCTTTACTCTTATTTCACGTGATTTTTCAAAGTAAATTACTGGATTCAATTTCATATACTTCAACCAGAGGACCATTTAAAGAAGCCAACAGATAATCTTTGTTTAAAATGAAAAAACACACTGCCCACATTTTTCTATCCTGTAACAGCCCTGGAAAAGAACATACAGGGGAAAAGAAATCATTATGTCAATTAGAAAGATACAATGTTAATAATAATGATATATAATAATAATAATAATAATGTATATAATAATAATAATAATAATAATAATAATAGAGGACAGGAGAAATTTCCCTAAAAGAGTAGATAAGTAACTATGCTGCTATTTTTTTTTACACTGAACTAAAAATATAATACAAATGAACACCACAGGATCCAGTACAAAGCAAATTTCCTGGGAGTGCTGTGTTCTCAAAAACTGAGGCAGCTACCAGTTAGCAGAGCACAGAGGTGAGGAAGCAGATGATTACCTGATGTGCACTTGAAAAACACCCACATCAAGACCATCTAATGATGTAATACCACACTTCTAGAAACTGTCAGGGTTCCAGATGTGGTTTGTTCCACCATCTCAGATGCTTTAAAGCCTTTTCCTTTCTCCTCATCACCACCAAGGAGAAACTCACCACTTCTGAAGGAAGAACTGCATAGACTCCATATTCACTTAGAGACACTGGATAACTACCCACCATCTATAAATCTCATCTCTAATTGTTTTCCACTATATACTTAGACTTTGTAAATTAATTTTCTTTACAAGCTGTTGTGCAATACTCTGAAGTTGTTATCAAGTGTGTAAGTAACTATCACAACTGTGGCTCCTCATCCAGAGTCCCACAGACTCACTCAAAGACTCACACAGTGCATAATAAAAATTCAGTATCACATATTTCGGGATGTAAAGATGAAACCTAAAAGAACAACATTAAACAAGATTAAAAGCACAGCCAACCCCATGGGCTGTGTTTCACCCGACCACATGACATTAAGCATCAACCCTGAGCCTTCAAAGTGATTCCTGCTCCTTCCCTATGCGAGGCTGCCTCAGCAGCTCAGCCCTCTGCAGAGAAAAGCTTTCCTCTCATTCTCAGTCTAAGCTCATGGCCAGTGTTTATACAGCCATGCTTGGAACAACTCACCCTGCTCTTCCCATTATTACTGTTTGGCCATAGATGCTGTCTCTTATGTCTTCTTCTCTTAAGAAATATAAATTCTCCAGTATAAGGTACTTTAAAAAAAAAAAACCCTAAACTTTCTTGCCAAACCTGCAATTTTGTGTGTCAGTCCTTTTGGGCTTCAGACATGAAGATTACCTGCATCTTCTCAGCTAAATGTAGAAATTTCCTTCATTTTTGTTTGGTATCTAAGCCAGGGAAAACATAATAATCGTAAATAGAAACTTATTTAGTAAAAGTACAGACAAAACCAGTGAGGGCAATGTGCTGCTTCTGGTAAGGATGAGAGGCCCAGCAGAAGTGGTGTTTTCCACCAGCCAGAGTTAACACCAACACTGCAGCCTGTCCTCACATAACATAGCAGCAGCAGCATGGATTCCTTTGTCTTGTCAGCAGGTACAAAGAACTGGCTTTATCCTTTCAGGAAATGAATGGTTCAGTGCCCAAGAAACTACTATTTCAAAATATACTCTCTGAGCTGAATTTTTCCCAGCAAGTTTATGAGGCTCAATTCAAAAGCAGATACATGTCTCTTGTTCAAAGAGAGTATATTCCTATGTGCAAAAGCAGGACTGCACCCTTTCCTTTTGAATCCACAGAAGATTTTCTTACAAAGTGAGGATGAGAAAGAAAAAGCTGAATATGTTTTAAATCAGTTCTTACATGAAGTTCAGTTTGTTTGTCTCACTGATTGATTATTTTTTTGAGATAAACATAAATCAGCTTCACAGGGAAAACTTCAGTAGCTGGGATCAATAAGCAACTGGCCTTGCTCTAGCATACATACTGAGATTCATCAGCTAAAACCTTACTTCTCATTTCTGCATTCAAAGATCCCTGGATACTTGAGTTTTTGGGAAAAAGGCTGAGATAGGAGCTCCTTTGCTTGGGTGCCATAAACAAATTGAACAGAGAAGCAAAGATGAACCTGCCTCTTTCTTTTGATCAAATGAGAAGCAAAGACCAGTTCTTTAAAATGTAGGGAAAATTTTTAAATGGGAATAACATATATTTTCACCCTCTTCTATTCCTGTTTCTCACCAACCAAAGAAAGAAGTTTAAGAACTCAGAGAGACTGAAAACACTTGATCCTCAAACTGTAAATATTTAGCAGTGTTCCCAAGCCACTATTCCCTTTTTCAACACCAGGTGTTTCACATCCGTTTTTCTATCTTTATAAATCAACAACTGGCCATTTCCTTTGGCAACAGATAATGCAAAGACTTCTTCCTAACACAGAAAGAAGATGAAGCAAAACTCTACGAATGAGCAAAATAAGAATTGGGGGGAAAAAAATCATTAAAAAGAACAAGATCAAAGATTTCTCAGTGTTAAAATTCTGTGTCAGATTGGTGGTGCATCGGTTATAGTCACTGTAGCTGCAAAGTTTCAATCTGATTTCATGAGTCTGAAGGTCCAGAATAACTTTCCTCCATGGATATTGTTCCTTCTTTTACTCTTACATTTATTTTAAAAGAAAAAGGGTTACATCTGGGGGAGCAGAAAGCAAAATGTATCCTTGATATTGGGTCTCATCCACACAGAGAATAAATGAAACGCAGATCTACAGATGCTTTATTTAGTCTAAAAATATATAGCGAGATACTTATTATGATTTCTAGACTTTATCTTTTTATATGCATTTAAAATACTCCATTGACGTCATGGTATTTTAATGGAGTCCTTTTTGAGTCATAGAAACACTCAGAATGAGGCATAACAACAGTGTTCACCTGCAGTTAGTCATAATGAATCAAGCTTTTTATCACTGTCTCTCACTTATGCCTCATGATGGAATAACCTTAAAAGCTTCTATTTAGAAATAATTCTGCATAAACACACAAATGACACAGAATATGATGCAGAGTGCACTATAATGGAACTCAGTTAGCAACCCAGAAGTTACAAACCATCGTAAGAAGCCCCATGATCTCCAAAGATATTTGTGTCCTAATGCAGGCATTTGGGGCAGGAGCAAAGTGCCCCTCCCCACATTTTCCAGGCAGTGGAACTGAGTTAGAACTGGTGCAGACCAATACATATTGTCTGAGCTTTAAAAATGTGTGACTGTCCAAGAGTCACGTTTTCAATTTCACATTTATTAGTTACATGTATTACAAGCAATAGCTACCAATTTTCCTTACAAAACCCAACACAAACCTCAAAAAAACAAAACAAGCCCTTCAATGTGTTATCAAGTGAAGAATCAGGATTCTTTTCTGGTATGTAAACCCTCCACCAGACTATTAACAGAAGGGCAAATTCTGAGACCTCCTTTGAAAAATTGCTATTTACTAGAGACAAGAATACAGGAGATAGGCAGCACACTCCTATGATATGTTATCACCAGCAATATATTTGTGCTGATAGAAGTCAAAGCCAATCTTCACCATCCCTACTCAAACACTTGCTAGCAGAGAAGACAGAAAAAGGCTGCTATCCTATCACAAGTTGTTTGCCAACTAAATTTAGAAAAACAGTTTTCTACTTAAACTGGGCGAGCTATAGCTGAAGATTGAGGCAAAATAAACACAGAAGCTCACACTACCTTTCTATAGCTGTTTGTTGTGAAGAATTACAGGTAGAAGAGCATGATTGCTCTCTAAGCTGCACACTGGACATACCACACATCTGTATAGGCACAACACTGAAGTGCTGTTTGTTTGCTTGCTTGAATAGGTACTTAATGAACATACTTTCCTTTCATATGATCATTAATCGCTCTGAGTCGTATTTAGTGCTAGATTACACTGCCTGTCCCTCACCTGGTGCAGTCTGAGCTGCACATACACTGAGATTCTGTCCCAGCAGTGAGTGGCTCCAAGAATGTCAGGTTTTTGGTAAGTGCCACAGCCAGCGAGCCCAGGCCAGAGCAGGCAGCAGAGCCACGGGGAGATGAGAAAGCCACCCAAGGAATGTGCTGAGACTCCAGGAGCCCTCTCACAGCAAAGGCACCCACAAAGCTGAATCCAGAAAGGGAGAATCTCAGAACAAGCCCTTGTCTCCATCAGACAGGACAGGGAGAACAGGGGACACTGCAGCACTGCAGCCACAAGCACACAGGCACAGCTGACTCACAGTGCTGGAAGCAGACCCAGGTGGGACAACCACGAGAGCTGAGACTGCACACACGGAGCAGCGTCACATCCTTGAAACAACAATTACAAGAAGCCATACAATACCCAGTGCACCTTACAAGCATCATCCAAGACACCAGCACAGAGCTATTATGTTAAAAGAGGCTTAGATGAAGGTATGAGAATGAAACAAAGGCACTTCTGCTCTGTCATAAACAGCAGGTAGATCTCTATCATGGAAGCAGTGATGCAAGCCACTGTTTAGGAAGCCTGGCTGCCCTGTGTGACATAACATCTGATTTACCACTCCACATGCTCTCCTTGGGTCTCAGCTGCACCACCACGGGAGCATAAAGATAGCTCTAAGTAGGTTTTAAAAACGTCAGAAGGAAAGGACAGAAGAAGCATCTGTTAAATCCTTTTATTTAACAATATCCTGAAATTGCAAATTATTTGGCAGGACAAAATAAATTGATACAAATTACTTCATCTTATCATTTGCGATACAGCAATTGGACACTCTTATAAAACCAGAAAGTCACATAGGCACAAACATATTATTTACTCTCATGATTGCTTTGTAGTGCAAATATATACTAAGCTCTTGTGTTTGCACCTCACCATGTATTTACATCAATAGTTTGCCCAGTGCAGTTTTGATTCAGTCTTGTCTTTACTTAAAGTTCTGCTGTGAAAAAGAGCAGAGAATGCATCATAAAATTCTGGATTTTTTTACCACATGTATAGAATAGGCTTTTTTAAAATGCAAAGTGTACTACATATTGCAAACTGTATCAAGCAAAACAGCAGAAAAAAGAACCACGTTGGGTTGTGGTAGGAAACCACAACTACCAAGTTTTTTGCTACAGAAGATCAGTTGCACAATATCCCCATATTTACATGGCCACCACCTATTATCATCATCATTTCAGCCACATGCATTCCAGGAACCCAGAAAAGTAACAACATTAACCTACTAAAGCAAACAAAATGATTGTTTTTCCATGCCTAATAAAATTCTTTATTTAAAGAATGTAAATAGAGGACTGTTAATCCCCTATCAGGCAAACAGTTTACTGATAAAACGACAGTTTTAAAAAAAACATTTTATTAAGAAAAAAATTTATTAATAAAAAATACTGAAATACAGTATCCGAAACCATTCAAAACTTCAACTATTTGTATAAGTCTTACAACCATAAAGAGAGTAGCATAAAATGAACAGCAGATAAATATGATCTGCTCTGCAAATAAGCTACTTCAACACTCGGCAATTGATTTCTGCATGGTTTTAGCACCATTTTCATATCAAAATTAGACAGTTAATCAATACTGAGGTGTTTAAATATGTCCTGAACTGAAAAAGCTTTATATAATTCAGTGACTTTGAATACAGGCATTGTCCCACTGGGATAGAAAGGATGATTCATAAAGCTCATGTTGTTTCCTTGCAAAAAACTCACAAAAACCCCACAACAACAACAACAAAAACAAACAAACAAAGCCTCACCCCAAAAACAAATAAAATTCCCTACTTTATTAATTTGGATGTCTAAAACTATTTAGATTTTAGGTCGCTATCTAATTTCTCTCATATTAACTGTTTAGAGAATTACAATGCTAACTCTGACCTCTTGGAATGCCAAACACAGCAGTCTCTCTTGACAAAATTTCTTAAGGAAATCAGATGGAAAGATCAAGACACCTCACCTCAAATGACCTCAGCCACCCCCATGTAGACTTCATTCTCCACAAATCCTACCATGCTGCTTATTTTATGTATTTCCAACTTTTTTTTAGGTTGCCCAGTTGATCAGAACCCTTCAGAATATTTAGTGCAGAGACTGAAAATCCAAATGGAAATGTGTCTGTCTGAGAAATTCTCTGCTTTAACATAGCCATCACTTACAAACGCGGTGCAGCAGACGAGGAGAGCGAGGAGATCCCTGTGCTGCTGCCTCTGCAGCTCTCACCCCAGCCCAGTAGCTGAGACCTCTGATCCCTTATTTCAGAGCTACCAGTTCAAGTCCTGGCATTTCAACCCAACCTTTGTTTTTAACCTATGTTACAACCCACTCTTTTCCATGTTAGTCTCAGCTCTCACAAGTCTTTGGCCAGGAATGATAACATGTGGCTTTAGTGACCCAGACAGTAAGAAGAGCTATTACTTCAAAACAGTGAAAATAAAACATTGAATTGATAAAAATTTCTCCCGTGAAATACCAAGATCAGGCCTGATCTAATGCACATGTATGTAAGTGAAAGATGTCTACATTGAATGGGTCTTCTATGGATGGAAAAACTGCTCTGATACACAGGATACTTTCAACTTGCAGTTTTTGAAAATGGATTGCTTTTCTTTTCCCTCTAGATATGGAGCTTTTCAACCAAATGTGGCTGCTGGGAAAACTGGTCATGCAGGAACAAACAGCAAACACTGATGCCAAGAGCTGGAACATGAACTATACAAACAAACTGAAAACTAGATGAACTGTTTACTTAAAACAATTTTCATTTCCAGTTCTAAACCAACACTGTCTAGTTTCAGTAGCACACCTTTTCAACACAATTCAGTCTGCAGCACTGGTCAATCACACTTCCAGCACTCTGCTCACAAGACTCAGTTATTATTAAAGCGATGAAAATAACATTTTCAGCTAATCTGCCCATTACCATGAAGTGAATGAAGAAGTTCATGAAAACATCTCTGTGGATATTCAAGGTACCCATGGCAGAAGCAGCTGTGTAATAACAGTCTTCCCTTTTGGTTTTAATATTTTAGCTGCCCTGTAATGCCTGTGATTTTCAATACTTTGTTTCAGGTATAAACAGAGAGAATATATTCAAAACAGGATTTGGACTTTTTCGATATATGCTAACATGCAGTGGAGAAGATATGAAATAGAAATCTTGTTACAAAAATAAATATGGAAAAACGTGGCAGCAAGCATGATCTCATCTAAGTCTTCATCTGAACAGAGCACAGAGGCAAAGACCAGAAGGCTCTTGTGTGACATTGTTATCTGAAGTCCTGATTAGATTTTCACCTCAGAGTTCTCAATTTTGGTAGCAATCATCACAAAGATACTATGGTGACTGGCACTCAATAAATACATCACACAGACAGGTAACAGTACAGAACACAGCTATCAGATAAGAGTGTGAAGCATTTGAAAATTCAACCCTGCCATTAGGTCTGTGTAACAGTACTCAATTTTACAGCAGTAGAAATGTGAT
Organism: Anthoscopus minutus; assembly: GCA_013399455.1. Classification (NCBI taxonomy): domain Eukaryota; kingdom Metazoa; phylum Chordata; class Aves; order Passeriformes; family Paridae; genus Anthoscopus; species Anthoscopus minutus. Next base: position 32,901 of record VWYI01027462.1, on the reverse strand, counting down.
TACAGATAAGAAGGTAGGATTAGTGCTGTACAAATTCTTCTCCTCTTAAATTTGATCATCATCTTTCAATAGCATTACTTAGGTTTTTAAGGAGTGTCAGAATACAACAAATATACAGGCATGTATTAACTGTAAATGTAATAAAAGCTGCAGCACAAACCACAGGTCACAGTTTGACTGGCCTCACTTTGTCAGACACTGAACAAAACTGCAATAAATGAATCACACAACTGAGAGCCTCCTCTCAAGTATCTGCCAAAGAACAGAGGCTGTTATTTCCTGTGCTTTTATTTCAGATTTTATTATAAATTTGCTATAAGGTTAGGCTAGACTGGGAACCAGTGAAGTACAATGTGGAGTACTATGGGAATGAGGTTCTTGTCATCCCAGTGGATTTGGTCAATGTTTCCTCACTCCAGAGCCAGAGGTGTAAAGTGGATCCCCGTGTCCACGGCACACACATCCCAGAGTTGTTATTGCTACAAAACATTGCTGTTTTTAAAATTCCACCCACTAGTGATTTCCACACATACCTTAAGTACTCTAAGTATCTCCTAAGCATTAAATTCAAACTCTTCATGTATTACTGTACATTAGTGCAAGCTTCTTTCTGATATGGTTGTAACTCACTGTGATGAAAACACCTAAAACATATTTCAATAAAAACTTGACTTCTACAAAGTATATTTTGAATACAATTAACTCTCAAACAACAAATGGTACATTCAATATCAGAGCTGTACTATCTGAGCAACAGAAAAATTGTACACTGCACAATCCAAACAGTATCCTCATTACAGGTGTTCATTCTGAGCACCACAGGTCCTTGCACAGTTGTGGCATACAGGGGTTTCCTGTTTCACAGCCAGCTCTTCAGCCACATCAGAAAACCTCAGGGATGACTGTGTCTGCAAAACAGCATAATGCAAGGCAGAGTGATGATCCAAACTGTAATTCTCATTCTGGTGGATGTACTCATAGGACCATTTCACTTCCTCTTCCAGGGACTAGGAATTACATATCCAACAAATGCTGGACTGGACAGACAAATATTTTGGGAACTTTTTGCTCCCTAGAAGTAGGTGCCTACATAGTCCTGAGGTTTTGAGATACCCAAGGCAGGGGTTGGCTGTTCTGGGAAAGCAGCAGTTCAGCACACTTTCCACGTGTGCCAGAAGATCAGTGGAAAATACTGGTGATTAAAATGTCATTTACTAAGTTGATACTGCAACAGAAAGTTTCCAATCCCCTGCCTAAAGTCCTCCTGTCTCCAACAAGACCTGTGTTAGTGTCTCTGCTACACATCTCTACCTTTTGGGAGCTTCCTGGTGCTTTGCAGCCCTCTCCCATCAGCTGGGGCCACCTGTGCCATGGGCAGGCTGTGGATACACACACACGGCCACAGCACAGCTGAGACTGCCCCGTCTGCACCAGGGCAGAGCCCAGATGTAAACGAGCATATTTGCAGGGCAGCTGATGAGTGAGCATGGAGCTTTCTATCTTAGCAACATACATGCACCCATTGTCTCTCACCATCTGCTGCAGGAAGAGGAAAACCTATGCATATAGACCCACACTAAATTTGCAAGAAGAATAGTTTTAAATTATTTGCATAACTGTAATCCAGTTTTTCCCAACAACACACACTAATAGGAATGACTTAAAGCCCCAGTTTAGTTGCTACTAAACTACTGCTGTCTTTCTTTACCTCTGGAAGAACAAGATAAACTTCCTGAGCTTCCTTTGTAAAATGAAAAGTATTTCAGCCAAAAACATCAAGCTCTGACAATCTCATATGTATGGTAGTGCCTAAATTAAGGTAGGTGTGTTTAAAATTTCTATCCTTCAAGGACAATCTGTGTAGTAGAGATAAACATTATAAAATGCAGGCAGCTAAATAATGAAGTAAGGATTCTGTAATTTAATATGATAACTCAAGCACTGAACTGTATGTATTTAGGTTTTAGAGTTTTCACTTTTTCCAAGCGGCATTATAAGAATTAAAGTTCCTTAAAAAAAAATAAGTGTATGCCAGGATGAATACTCGTTCCATAAATATTTTTAGTATAAGACATATAATTTACTCAATAAGTGAAAAAGTTTGTTTAGAAAAAGCTACTCAACTGTACTGAATGTCCAAAATCATTCTCCATCTGCAGAACCATAAAAGGGCTCAAAACAGAAGCAGTATGTTTTACAACAGCTGGTCCCTTTCAACTTTCTGTAATTTTTATAGCTCCTCTTTGGTGAATTTTTTTTTTAGTATACTGCAGCAGGATTCTTCTAGAAGCAGGCAAACCATGATTTTACTTGTGCAATGCCATGAAGCAGAAGTGGATCACTGTTATCCCGAACCACCACCAGCCAGATACACGCAGGGTCAAGTTATGTACTCTCACATCAGGACTGCAAACTTATCAAATATGGCCCTGATCCAGAAAAGCACTTAAGCACATGCTTTACTTTAAACATGTAAGTAATCCTATTAGAGTAAATGAGATTCAGCATAAACCACTGGTCTGAATCTCAGAATACCTTGGTTGTGGCCCTGATTATGTCAGTGACCGACTGTGTAACCTTGGACAAATCACTGCACTTCTGGGTCCATATTTCCTCTTTTGCCATCTACATGTGCATGCCATGTTTCACCACCTCCCCAAAAGTAATCCCAGCAAATCTTCTAGAAACTGCTGTACTACCAGTGATGGCATGCATATGTACATCAGTCAGTTTTCAAACACCTGTCACGTACCCAACACTAGCTCTGCTCCAGAAAACCCCAAGATGAAGAACCCCTTACCCTTAGGTCTTATCCAGTACTGAGCACCAATTTCAGAAGCATGACATTGCACCTAGAAAGCAGCTGGGATGGAATCCAGCTGAAAGCTACCTGCAGGTCAGGGCCAGGACAGCTCCTCAGCATGCCTGGTTCCAAAGCCAGGACTCAGGATGCAGCTCCCCTCTCACCTCTGACCCTTCCTCACAGGGCACCCAGAGATCCCCAGTCCTGCCCGGGGGTTCATGGGTCAGTCTGCCACATTCCTGCTAGTGTTGTACCCACTGAAGAAAAAAAACCCTACAGTCCTGGGAAATTCTGTTTAAAGCACGCAGGTGGAAGGCAGCGTTGTCTCACAGGGTGCAATGTGTTTGTACTAAAAGGCTTTATACTTGATATTTTTAGCCACTATGATGCAGGATACAATTTTCCACAGGCAGGCCATATGCCATCAACTATGTCTTAATGATCTTGAGAATATTTTCACATAAATAATTCTGCTTTTGCACATATATACAACCACGTAGTCTGTTTACTCTTGCCATCACGCTGCTTCCCAGCAGTTGTCATAGGCAATGTCACTGTCACAAGAATACAGATTCAGCTCCTAACAATGAAGCAGCCATGGATGAGTGGGCAGGACACTCAAATGAGCTTCAGAAAGACTTGAGGTGAAATACTGTCCCTAGTGAAATCAATAACAGTTCTCCCATTTACTTCAGCAGAGTAAATATTTCAGCCCTTTTTTTCAGTGCCTTCTGGTCATCTCAGTACCTAACAGAACAATCATTTCTTTTCTTTAGAAACACAGGGAAAAGGACAGAAGACGAGGAAAGCAAAGCAGGGAGGCAAGATATCAAAATAGATATACCTCTCTTCATCAGAATAATTTAAAAAACACCAAACTTACAATGACTCCTATAACTACAGATTATAAACAATGCAGAAAATGAGATTGGATTAACACAGTTAGGACCATCCTTTCTAGGAACTCATTCACAAATACTTCTTCTGTCCTTGAAACACCTGTACACCACGTTGCTGTTTTCCCAGCTGAGCCAATGAAGATCTCACAGCAACAACACAATTCCGCATGTGTCAGCCTGCTCTGGATCAGGCCTTTTGCATACAAAGACATCTGTTATAAGACACAAGCATCATGAGCTGTACTCTGTTAATTAAAATATTTCCTTCTGCAGACTGGAAGCCTGGCCTACTTGCCAAAATTATATTCAGGAGTACAGCAACTGAAATGTGCTTCTGAATAGGCCAGAAGTTAGTTACTTTTGACTTTTTCTGAATGCACATTGTGTTCTCATTGTACAACGATGGGAAAAACAGTTTAAAGGTTATATGTAAGTGTGCACTAGCAGCGAGTACACAAGAAACTACCGGCATTCCGAGGATATTGAAAATTTTGGAGGGAAAAAAAATAAATTTAGAAAGAGCCTATAGAGTAACCTGTGCCTGAGCCTGAATTAAATGCACGCCGTGCACAACACAGTAAAGTCACAGAACAAGTGAAATTTACAGTAAACACGCTGGCTGCCAGTAAGCGCTGCAAGTTTCCAAAATCTGCCGGTTTATCAGCCAGCAGCGGACATTTACCAGGCATTTTAGAGCTCCCGGAGTCCTTAGCAGCACCCAGAGTTGGGGCTGACGTTTCATCTTTAATTCATGCCCCGTGCGCTCCCGCACCCGCGCTAACAAAGCCGCAGCAGCCAGCCCCGCGCGGGGCGCATGCGCGGGCCGGACACGGACACGGACACGGACACGGACACGGACACGGACCGGTCACCGCGGCCAGCCGGACACGGACACGGGCTGGACACGGACACCGCGGCCAGCTGGACACGGGCACGGGCCGCACACCGCGCCCCGCCTGCCAAACTTCCAGCGGCTCCAGTGGGCATCACCCTGCAAAGCGACACAGGAGTCCACCCACGACATCTACCCAGATGCGATTTCTCTAGGAGAAAGTTTTCTCCAGTTGCTGAATCTATTTGAACTCACGTTACTTCTCTCTCTGAAAGTGAGCTTTGTATTTCAGCAAAGTTTATATCTTCATTTGGAAGGGATTTTTGAAAAAAGCAGGATTTTAAGTTCAGGCTTCATGCAGCACCCTTCTTTTCCCCAGCATCTCATACAGTGCCTCACAAAAGGCCCCAGAGGTTGGACAAACACAGCACCAGGAAAAACACAGTGTGAAAGGGATCTTTATGTGCATGTGTGAGGGCCCAGTGCTAATAGCTCAATGTGCTATTGACACATCACAGTGCAAACAGCTAAGTCTTTTTCAAAATAGCATGAGTCACAGTGTCATTCTCAACTTTGCCTTTCCCAGATTCGGGTAATTTGTGACACAAATCATCCCCGTATTATTAAAACATATTTCTGTAGATGAAGGTAAGACACTGGGAAATGACTATTCCTTCTGACTGTACCGTTTACTCCAAACACCGCACATGCTGCAGAGGTGTGAATAGACAGAAGTGGTACTGCAACTTCTCTGACAGCCCTCGCCAAAGCGGAGCGTTAGTTACCCTCCTGTACCAGCAGCTGATGCACTTTTAGATAATCCTCCCGTTTGGATAATCCTCTAGTTAGGAAGTGGCCGTAACAGACCCGGACTGAGGCGAGAGAAAAGAGCAGACGGAGGCTCCGTCCTCTCCTCACAGGGCCGTCCGAGCCCACTGGGCTCTGCCCGACTCGCCGGGAGCTGCCGCAGCTCCCGCCCGGGGAAAGTTCGGCAAGACCCGACCCCACCGCGAACGCTGCGCGCTCGGGACGCGCCTTTGTTCGCTGGCCATGGGAAGCAGGGTCCCCTCCCCGAGCGCTTCCCGGCTGTCTGCCGCTCGCACCCCTCTGAACCGCGCCAGCACCGGCCCGAGGGCAGGTTTCCCGGGGCAAGCTCCGCTGCTGCCGCGGCAGAAGGAGCCGCCCGGCCCCGCCGACCACAACTTTCCGGGGCCGGGCATCCCCCGGCCCAGCGGAGAGCGGCGGGCGCACCCGCCCCGGGCTCCGCGCATCCCTTCAGCCCGGAGCCTCCCCGCCCCGACGGAGCCCCAGCTGCGGTCCGCGGGCAACCGGCCGGGGCAGCAGCACGAGGAATTAACACCCGCGGGAATAATCACCTTGTTGTAGTTGTAGTAACCCAAACACTGGGCAAAGTCCAGGTTGGAGGGGTCTCCGGGGAGCGCGCTGCCCGCCGCAGCCGGGTAAAATCTTACATCCATGATGGAGATTTGGTCCACTTGAAGAGACCGCCGGCAGGTTTAATAGATCCACCTTCAAGTGCCTTCCCTGGGGTAGGGGCACGGGCAAACCGCCGAGGGAGCGGAGCTTCGGGGCTCCGAGCCTGCCCGAGAGCGGTGACGAGCGAGGGCCGGGGGGCGGC
>VWYI01027462.1:0-26497 GCA_013399455.1 Anthoscopus minutus | reverse complement strand
CCCCCCCGCCCGGTGCGCGCCCGCGCCGCCGCTCGCCCGGGCCGGAGCGGGGCCGGCAGCCGCCCTGCACATGGCTGTGCTCGCTCCCGGAAGGTTCCAGGTGAGTAACTTTCACTGCTTCCACCAGTTATCCGCCCTTTTTTTTTTTTCTTTCTTTTTCTTTGGATAATGTACTTTATCGATTCACGCCGCTGCCTTGCTGCGTCAGGTTGGTAGCAGAGGAAACGAGATTTTTCTAACGTGCTGTCAAGAGCAGGACTTTAAAGCACAGTAGCCTGCCTCACTTACAGAAACCTCCTCACACTCTCAAAGTCTCTGGGTGATCAGTCAAAGCAACCCGCTAATAACCCAAATTTGTTTTGTCAGTTGTAGTCACAGCCCAGCCTCGTCTGCTCCCTTGCACGAAGCTTTGCTGACCCAAAAATCTGCTCCAGAACTTTTGGAGCAAAAACTAAAGCAGCACAAGGGCATTTAACCTCACGACTTAAGCCCTGTAGACAAGGTGCAAGGAAGAAGGATGGAAACACGCCCTGCACTCAAGGCTTCCATGACAAGGAGAGGATTGCCTCTTGGGTCTAGGGCAAATTCCTGGGCAGTGCTAATGCAGCTGAAAGGATGCCCCAGATGGAGTTTACTCCAGTTGGCTGCAAAATAGCAATGGTAACATAAGTATACAAGGTATACTTATGTAACATAAGTATACAAGGTAACATAAGTATACTGCACAATAGCATCAAGGCCTTCTCTGAAAGGCTGATGTCCTAGGCCCATGCTCAGTCTGACTGACACCTGCCTCTGGAGATTAGTGCCCCATACTTCATCTCCAGGCATGATTCTTCAGGGTCTAAAAACATTGGGAGCAAACTCTAAAACAGTCAAGAGCTACCTCATGTAGAAAGGAGCATCCTCCCAACCCTGTTCCTAGAAATCTGTGTCCAATATTTGTGCTGGTACAAGTTGCCCCTGTTTGCACAGATCACCCTTATTCAGGATATTGATTCTGAAATACCACACTTTGAAGGAAAGATGTCTAGCATGGTACTTTGCACTACGAGCAGAATTAAACATAGCACAGATATATACTTGTATTTCCATAGAGCATTCAGAATTTAACTTTCTAGAAAACTGTGTATGAATGGGTAAATGCCTCAGTACCAAAGATAACAGGCACACACTGTCAAATACCTAATCCAATTTCATATTCATTGTGGCAGCCGTTTTTAACCGAAGGGAAAACATTGCAAAATGTCCTCTGTTGTTAGGAGAGGAATGGTTAAGGCACATACAGCACAGAGTATTTGCACAGGCACACCCCATATCTGTGGCAAAAAATTAGTGATGCTCCTGAGAGAAACAAATTGTTCAGAAAAAGACAATGAAACTGTTTCAGAGTGCAACATTGCATTAGAGCATTTCTCCAACACAGTGGTGGAAGAGTGGTAGTGTACGGGCACATCCAAACACCTTTCAGCTGAGTCTGAAAGTAAAAGAATTTTAGCCAAGGGCATGTTAGATTAATCAGATTCTCAGGTATAGGAACAGAACATTGTCCTCAAGTTCTGGACTGCTCTGCTATATGAGCACTTCTATTTCCAACTGCCTAGCTCTGGGTCTCTACACTTCTAGTGAAATCTGAAAGCATATTTCCACTGAATTCAGAGGAAGACTACATGAGTGATGAATGAACAGCAAATGATTCCAAGCCTGGCTTTGGTCCTGCAAGGCTGCAGACCTGTGTGATGCATGGCCCACTCTGGCTGGGCCCAGCTCCTGCGTGGCAGCACAGCCCAGCTCACCTTCCCTGTCCCCTGCTGGAGCAGCAGCCGCTGCAGCTGGGAGGCACAGCCGGGGCTCCAGGGGCAGGGACTGCCTCAGGGTTAGGGGACCTGGCTCATCACCTAAAGTCATGTAACCAGCAATGATTTTAAGTATTCTGCTGTTTCCAACACAGTTCCTTCTGAAAGTAAAAGAATAGGTCCAACAGTAATACCTCAAAATATTCCATTTTGACATCACTGGCTCAGAAAGTTAATGTAAAATCAAAACAGACTTAGTCAGCATTAAAAAAAAAAAGTAATTACGTTCAAGCTAGGCAAAACACCCCCAAAGTATTGTTTGGTGAAAAGTTTTGAAGTACTGTCTGTTTATACTACCATGAAACTAAAAACAGAACATCAATATTTTCAACAAAAATAAAGAGTTCCAATTTCTGGCTATAATCTACCTTTGTCACCTCCACTTAGTGCCCGAAGTATTTTTTTAGACCCCCTATGAATGCAGTGAAATGAATAAGTGATCTGAAATGATCTAAAGAAAAACAGAAGAGAAACTGGGATATATATGCTAATTTATTTTTCTTTTTGAATGAAGTATTATGTGACACTGTACCAGAGACAATTGTCCAAACTAAAGAATGGGGCAAGTGTATGTCTTTCTTTCTCAACACCTCTTCAATGTAGTTTATTAAAAAAGTAAACTTGAGTAATCTGTGTTATACTTAAAAACAATATACATGACATCATTGTGGTTTTTATTACAATACATTTATCTCAGGAGTACCTTAAAGATGGAAAATGAGCCAAAGTATTTATAACCTTCTGTAGATGATGCTTGAAAGGAGTCCAACAAATTCTTCTCTCAAGCCGTTCTCTTAAAGGTCCTTTGGTAAAACTATGGCTTTGAAATTCTACTTTTATTTTTTTTCTTTCAGAGTAGATGGAAGTATGAAGTATTTGTAATATTGAGTAAGTATTCTTTTTTTTCCCTGCTGGTTTAATAAAAGCAAGTAAGCAAGTAAGTGGAGTACTCCAGTAATTTCTGTGGTCCTGGGTAGCCTCAATTTCAAAGAAACTTTTCAAAAAACCTTGTTTCATAAAGGTTTGAATGTATGCCTACTGATGCCAACAATTATGATTCAGGAAGCAACACAAATGGTGACTCTGTTCCATCTTCAACTATACTTTCTTCTGACTCATCATCACAATTCAATTTTAAAAGCCATTAAGAACACTCAAACTGCTTTTCTGATGTAAGAACAGAAATTGTATTGAGTGAATCAGTCATATACAGACTTGAAAGTGTGCCTGCACAAATTCTCACTGCTACCCAGAAACCTCTCAACTTGCACAGGTAAATACAAATGAATGTTCCAAGCCTGGCTGATTCCCACACAAGCCTTGCAATTTTTTTTTTCTTTAATTTATTTTTTCCACTGCCAACCTAAATTTTGTATCCTTACAGCCTTTACAAATGCTCGGTCAGTTCAGTAACATGGAAATAGTATCCGAGGCTCAGTAACAAAGGCCCTTGAAGATTTACTCCACCAAACCACAGGGTCAGGAAGGAACCTCAGAGGTAAGAGCAAACACACCAGATCTCTTAAAACCCAAATGCTCAGGAGTCAGGAGTCCTGCACAAGCACCACACCTCAGCAAGCCCCAGTCTCTGGCCACGCAGTTGCCTCCCACTGGCAAAGGCAGCAAGCCTGGGAGGAGCAGGAAAATGAGGGAGAAGGAGTGGAACGAACCAAGGCTGGACTGAAACTCTCTGCTCCAGTTTTACAGTGCAGAGTCAACATGAAAAGACCTGATGTTCACTTCCACAATGCAGAGTCCACCTCTATTGGCCCAGCCCTCGCCACAAGCTTAGGGGAAGGCAGCTAGATGTACCCTGGGCAGTGTGTGGGAGAAACACTCAAATTCTCAGGAGGTTCAAAAACAACTTTTACCCACAAACTTTAAAACACTCAAGTAGAATAAGGTACTTGGTAAATTTTAAAACGTCCAGGTGAAGTAAGGTACTTTGTAGACTTTAACTCTGCAAACTTTGACCTATCCAGACACAGCAAGGTACTTACTGGAAATTTTTGGTTTGGCTTTAAGAGGAGGAAGGTAGAAGAAAGAGGGAGAAAGAAAAGGGAGAGAGAAAGGTAAATATTTACCATCCTAGGACCCCACTATTCCTCCAGTCTCCTACACTGTGTCTTTTGGCTGCTGTAAGAACTGGGGGAGAAAGGAGGGAAGGGAGGGATACAACATCAATGTTGTCACCTGTAAAAACTGTCTTAGCCTCTTCCTCCCAGAGCACGTGTGCAGGATGGAAGGGCACAAAACAATAAGGGTGGAATACAGAAGGAGAAAAGAAAGACAGAGCACCAGGCAGGTCTGGTTTAGAAAATAGTCTAAAGCCTCCTCAAATCAATAGAAAGTCCCTTTAATTGACTGCAAAGGGCTTTGAATTAGACCTATATTCTACTTATCAAGTACAGCTGCTGAGAATCAATAATATTTTGACTTACCTTTCAAAGCAACAACTACACTACTAACTTCTGGCTAAGAAAAAGTACAATTAATAGCATATTAATTCATTAGAGTTTATCTCACTGAAGTCCCTTTCTCATCAAGTGGTAGAGTCAGATGGCGTTTAGAAGTGATCACACATGCATGAATATCCTGCGTAAGTGAGGCCATAAAGAAAATACTTTTGTTCTTAACATTAAGTAAGATCAAATATTCATTGATATCTACATCTCTTAGCAAGTATCTCAAGCAGAGATCAATAAACACTTATTAGTCACTGACTACATTTCCTGCTGTAAAGGAGGGAATTTCAGCCAGCAGATTGGAGAAGCCAAACAATTGAGGGAGCTGGAGTTTAGTGCTTGCCTGCCACATGATAATTTACCTTCTCATTGTCTCAGTTGCCACAGCTGGAGAACTGCAGATCAAAGGACTATTTAAAAACTATAGTCATCCCTTTACAATACAACTCATTATTTCAAAATACAAGTATAGATTTTTGCAAGGGAAAAAAAAATCACAGCTGCAATTTTTTGAGTTGTGAAAATTTTTTTAGGCCCAAATCAGGAAATACATTACTCTGTGAAACAGGGAATAAAATAAAATTATTACACTTTTCAAATATTTACATGTGCAACTTTGATGTTACTGTGGATTGCTGAATTCTCTTATTTTACCTGAAGTATTTTACCACCTCAAATCACATACAATATTTCAAATAGTATTCTAGCAGAAAACCAGATATTTGAGTTGTTTAGAGAGCAGATACAACCATTAATATTGTTGAACTACGTGACAGCAAAAAGGTTTCTGCTGCTTTAAAGTATTCCATAACCTCCCAAAATAACCTGTGTGTAATGGACAATATAGGATTACTTTTTGGCAGAGGGAATATCCTGTTGCTATTGACTGCAGTGTTACAGTATCCTCATATACTAGTGCACAGTTATTGTGAGATAAAGACCACGTTGAAAAACAAACTGATTGCAGCACTGAAAACAGTCAAAGAACTGTCCAGTAATATAAAAATTCATTTCTTTAGGAGAACAATGACAGGAACAGTGTCACTTCTAGATTAGCATTAAAGAATAAAAGTTTTATCTGAAACTTAAGAAATTAATGCAGTGTATTCCTTTCTTCCAGGGATGCCATTTTAAAGCAAGACAGGAAAACTTGGTTAGAGATGGTGCTCTATATGGTTATATATATATATATATGTATGTATACATAGATATATCCATAGATGTAGATATAATTACATATAATACATTATAATTTATATAATCTGTTGATATAAAGCTGTGTGGTATGTTTCTGGTTTCTCCTTCAGCTCTCTCCACATTCACACATTAGTTGAATTTAAACTGCTGGAACTATTATGAGATGGAAAAAAAGCTACTGGCATCTACTTTTTACAGGGAATTTACAAGGACAATGTCTACAGAAAAAAATATGGAGTTGGATTACCATGGGCAATCCAAATTCTTCTTTAAATTTCTCTGTTATTCTAGAACAATGTGATAGGCAGAAACTTTCATTTTATGATAGAACCAAATTTAATTACTGAAAGAATTTTAATGAAAAGTCTTAGTGAGATATACTGAAGAGCTTTTCCAGGTGAGAAAGGTTAGATTTATTCCTTGTATCTGCAACAAATTCACTCACGCTTGTTCTTCAGTTTTAATTTCATCCAATGTTCTTTTAGGCAATGATTCAAAATATACACAAGATACAAGGTAAAAGCAATGTATAGTTTCACAGTCATGCCTGAAAAACAAAAGTAATTATTTAGAAAGGCTGCAGTCATCATGTCCCTTTCAAATGTTACAGTGACTTACCATGGCCACACCATCTATCAGCACAGGTTATAACATAAAATAATTAGTGACCAATGCTACAGCATGTGAAGATATATAAAAAAAAAATTAATAGGGCTGTAGACATACAGCTTTATTTGGATAAATCAGATCCATACAATAACTGGGAGTAGTCTTCCAAAGGACCCATTAGTTATCCTTTAGGTCTTCTAATTAATGATGTAGTCTTCTGAGAGCATATTAATAACTCTGATATTAATAGCAGCATAATTCTAGCTGAGGATTTAAAAAATGAAGCACTATTTTATAAGTACTTGTACAATAGAATTTGGGACTTAGTAATAGACACATACATAAATTCATCAGATTGAAAATTAAGGAAGTGATTTCTGAGGGTGTGACTGGGGACCTCAGTAGCATCTCTGAAATGAGCTGATGTACTTTGATTCAGGACTTTTTTTTTTTTTTGGATGCCTCAGTGGGCTGAATTTTTAGTGTTGAAAAGACAGATTCCAGTTCTCCAGACTATTTGCTGAAGTTCAGGAATAGTGTGTGTCAAGTTGGTCTTAAAGAATCAGTCCCCATTACCATGAATAGCTAATATTTAATAAAACATCTGATCACAAAACCAAATCTAAAAAAAATCAGTAGTAAAATAACACTCTGACTTGTTACTAAATGCAATGTTCTTTGATATAAGTCTATTTCAACTTCATTTATTCCAGGGTTCTACAGCAGTCAAAATAATCAATGCAGAATTTTCCATGTGATTTACACATTGCTTTTTAAAATGAATTGTCTGAAACAAAAAATGCTTTTTTCTGCTGCCTGGCTTGTTTTCTAAAACATACTCTCTTTCTTTTAAAGCGAGAGAACGACCTCTGCTTCGGGAACAATTTTCTGAGACAGTGTGTTTATCAAATGGCTTCTCTGCTTTCATGAAAACAATTTATTTTCACTGAACTCCTCAAGATAAGCATTGAAGTCAGGAAGAATGTACAATGACATTTATAATTACATTCAAGAAACAAATATTTTGCTAAAGAAAGGGTTTGGATTTTTATCGGTTTTAGAGATACAAAATATTTTCTTTCTTCCAACATGCCATTTAACGATATTGTCTCCCTGAAATTACAAAGTATATTTTCATATGCATGGAAAGAAAAGCCCAGGACAGTAATCTTCTCATAGAAAGGCTACAGTATGCATCCTAAACAATGAAAGCCGGAGCATTATCCTTAAAACCAAATTGCCTTCCCTGCCCCAGTCTGTGGGAATAATCTGCAGAAAAGGACAATTTAAGCAGGAGGATACGTGCCCCTTGCAGAGCCTCCTCCAAACAGCCCCTCTATGCCCAATCTTAGAAAAGAGACAAAACAGTTTTCTCCTGGGATGGCACATCCCTCTCTCCAGCCTTCCTCCCACGCTTTCCCCTTGCTCAGAGACATTTCTTAAGCTCCAAAGCTCAGTGCAGAGCCTATGGACACATGGACACAGGGAATGGTGCCTCCCGTTCTCTGGGCTCCTACAAGACCTTGCTAAGAAATCTCCCTCTGTTTCTCTTATGGATTCAGCCCTGGACCTGTTCTCAACCACCAACAACAGAAGCTCAGCCTTGCCAGACAATTACTGCTTCATGCTATGTTCTCAACTACCCCTAAAATCAAAGTAGTTCACAGTGAATCTCATCATTCAGGACAAAGCAGCCACAGATTTAGCCATACAGTGCCTGTATTTTGAAATGCAAATTCAATGACTACCTATGCAAAAGCTGCCCATGAATATATTTAGGAGTTCCATTTGGACTGCCTGGAAACGTGGGGTTTACAGGATTAAAAAGACGTACTGCTATCACTCCAATGAATGCCCTTTAATTTGTGTGAATTCATTTTAGAATAAAAAATTTAGGATCTGGTTTATTCCTTGTCAGTCAAACATCCTAGCTTTTCATTATCCCATTTTTTTTCAGGGCATGTAGGTAGTTCTTATCATAAAGATCCCCTGATAAAGTTCTCCTCCAGAGACATACTCTTTTTGTAGGCTCAGCTAGTGAAGAAATATCATTCATTTGTAATACTCACAGAGAAGTTGAAAAAAAATCAAAAGCAGCTGAAAAGAGATTGTATTTCACTAATATACACCAAGGCTTTATTTAAAATATACAGTGTTAAATTTGATCAAATATCAACCCACCATTCAGAGTGAAATAATCTCTTTTAATTTGCATGTATCTGTGTGTGCCAAAGAGAAGTGTGTTTGCTTTCAAGCAGGTGCACATCCTGCTATGACTAAATCTCTAACTCATCAAATTGCTTTACCAGTGTGGGACATGCCCTTTTTCTGGAACAGCTTCAAGTATTTTCCCCAGCATTTCAGCCACCTGTTTACCGAGTTCATACTCCAAAGGAGATGTATGCAATTAGAAACAAGGAAATGAAAATAAATGACCTTGTTTGTTATAAATAACAAAGAGACTCACCAAAATTAATGCAGTGAAGCCTGACCTTCTGACCTGAAAGAAAGAATCACCTCATTCCTTTGTAGCAGGCTCACAATGCTCCAGCACCAGGCATTGTTGTGCAGCTTTGCCTCTTTTGATGAATCTTAAAGGAGTATATTCTAAATATTAAATGTTTTACAAGTTAGATTAGGAAATTTGCATTAAAAAGATTGTTGAAACAAAGTCAAGAGAGCAGTGATAAAGATTATCACTGCTTTATTTAGAGAATCCAGGTAAGCTGTGTGTATGGCAGTTCACTACAATATAGTTTTTCAATTGAAAAATAAATATGGCATTACAGGTGCTAAAAAGCCATGAAATGTCTTCTTCAGTGTTCAGTAAATTGATGAGGGAGAAAGTTTTTAATTAGCCAACTCTAGGAAAAGGAAACATTTTTCTTTTCTTAATTGTTTGTGGTATGATGATCTGACTTTTGAAAAAAAAAAAGGCAAAGTACTTCCACAACTTCTGCCAAAAATATATACTTTTTTCTCATCCTTTAATTAGGCAAGTGGAAATGCTTTCTTTTGTATTAAGCTTACTGAATAATGTCTCCATGGGTTACATTTTCACTTTTAATTGATTCACATCAGTCTGGAACAGTGTCCAGCTGCAGTGGAGGGCAAGGTGTTAGAAATTTGTTTTCCTGCTTGTCTTTGGAGAAAATGAGAACACAGCGTTGTTTTCATGGCAGTCCTCACAAAAAGAGCAGCGTGCAATTACAGTGCTGGTTCCCATCTTGTCAGTCTCCCAAACAAGTCTGTTATTAATGAAGCAGCTCAGAACCGTTGCAGAAATGAAATGAAAGGAAAATGCGTTTGCATCTCCCTGAAAGCAGTTCCCGCAACAGGTATTGCTTGATAAAGATTTTTCCAAAGCTTGCTTTGTGGGTTTTGTTCCCCTTCTCTCACTTTCAGTGACAACCATCCAGCTGCTGAGGTACAGCAACACCCTTCACAGCAACCACAGCCTCTACTCTGCAAGTCCCTCATCCGCCCAGAGCACATTGATGGGAGTGGGGATGGGGCAGCTGTACCTGCAGGGCCCAGGGTGATGGGCACAGCCCAGGGACACAGACAGCCACCATGCAGAGGGCACAGGAGGCATGGCATCACAGAGGCACTGGGAAATCCCTCTTCTACACAGGAGCAGCTTCTGGGCTGCAGCAGCCGCCAGAGTAACCAAAGGCACCTCCTGCAGGGCCATGACCAGGATCAGGAGCATGAGGGGGAAGCTTCTCCTCCTCACCCTCTCACCTTTCTTCCATCATTCTGCATCCAATGGAGCCACTCCACGCCCTTAAGCTCTTGGCATGACTCACTCCTGCTCCCAAACTTTTACAGTAAAATGGTGACCTGAATGAATAATTTTCAGCAGAAAAAGGGCTGATCAACACAGCCTCTCCTTCTGCTCATGCAGTCTCATGAACAGCTTGTGCTTTTGTCCAAATGTGTGTATCATTAAAACACTAAATACTCCGCATGGCTGCAGATAGGGATATGTTGAAGTGTTTGATTGAATTAGGGAACTTCGGGGTACTATCTTCTCCATCACTCTGCGTTAGTCTGCACAGATAGAAACCAGAGCACTCATGTGTCTAAACACTGAGCTGTGGGGCCCTGTATGAGAAGCCCCATCTGAGAAAACATTCACAACAAACCAGTTCTGAGAGCTGAGCCCAACCAGAAGAGATTCTGCATTTGTGGAGCATGAAGTCACAATCTCTGTCCTGCTCTGGGGCACCACATACGGTGCACCAAATACCCGGGCTGGAGAGGGGCTGTGGATCTGTGCTCATCCTCTACTGTATGATGTGCTGGGGTTGGAAAAGGGAGAGCAGAGCTGGGGATTCATTAACAGGGCTTATGCTTAAAGCATGACTTTCACACAGTCTTACACTGCCTTCTTCAGCTGATCACCTTGATTTTAGAGCAATGACTTCTGCCCTACAGTTCCAGCCAAATTTACTGCAAATTGTGCAAGCACCAAAACCAAGCTAATGTGAAGTTCTAACATGCAAGCTAGTTGTGCAAGCACAACCATTTGCTCTGCACCCCATCCTTGAAAGTCCTTGCAATACCAGGGTGAGACAGACTCCTCACTGCTGGCAGGAGTGGTCTTTTCTGTAATGACAACCTAAATCAAATACTAAGAAAGACAAGGAACACAGCAGTTTACATCCAAAAATCAGCGTTAGAGATATGCAAATAAAAACAGTACTTCCAAAGGCTTGAAATGAGTAGCATCCAAAATGAGTGATATTAAAAATTTGGTTTAAAAAGCAGCAATTTTCAGGAGCATTAGTTTACATGAAGCACATGTAAAGCTTTGAAATTCAGCTGAAGTCAAGTCTCCTTGGAAAGCAAATGTTGTAGCTTTACTCCTTGATGGTTTCACAGGTTCAAGAAGGGTAGCTACCCTCACTGCAGCAGGAGGGCACATATTTTTTTTCCCAATAATAGAGGAGGCACGTGCTGACCAAGAAAATAGTTGTGAAGAACAGAGTTCCTACACAAAAACCAGGGCTCACCCAACTGCAGCTCTTGCAATTCACAATTAAAGGCACCACATGGTCAAAATTATTGGCACTGGCACTGGGGAAAACTTCAGAATTAACAAAAGTTTCCTTCTTTCTTCCTCTGGTACCCATCTGAGGAGAGAGTAAGCGATACCACAGACAGTTTGAGGGGACAAAGAGAGAGTCAGGGACAGTATCCCTGTCTCAGCATGACAGCCCTTACTCGCCATGGCTCTGTGAGCTACTGCTGAGCACATAATGATTTTGCACTGAAAGGCTAAACTAGCCATTGCTCTGGACTGAACAGCCACAACTTAACTCATTCCTTCATTAAATGCTTTGCCATTCCTTGAGAATGAGAGGGTCTATAGAAAAATCACATTGTCCTGTATACCACTGGTAAACAATATCTTATATATATGAAACTGTTCTGTAGTAGTCATCTGTTCTTTCCAAGCTGTGACAGGATTTTGGATTATTTGCTCTATCAGCAACTGCTGCAGTAAATTCCCCAGTAATGCCGTGCATGGCAGGCTTGCAGAAACACCCGTGACAATGAAGCGAGCAGAGAACTCATACATGACAGAATCCACTCAGCAGACTGGTTTTTGGGGACAGTTGGGCCTCAACAAACAATCCTTTCTTCTCAGTCTATAGAGAAGCTGCACTGAGGCCTACTTTGGCCATTAGTCTAAGGAAAGCTTTTGTTGAACATATAGCTGCTTCTCACATTGAAAGAATAAATCACATTCTTATTCTGGGTATGTCTCTCACTGCATTCACTGATGTGAATGTTGTTCCATGGCTGAAAAACTGGGTAAACAGCGTGCCCTGTGCAGCTCTGAGCTGCTGTGGCTACATTACTGCCTGAACAACCTCATTTACAGCCAGTCTGGATGTAAGAGTGTCAGCCCTGTAAGAGTGTCAGCCCTGGCAGAGATCTGTCTTCAGACAACATACTCCCTCTTTTCAGGAATATGTCGTTCTTCAGGTTGGATTACCAGGATTTGAACCATTTTGGAATCCACTTTTCCTGAGATGTAGAAGGGAAAATCCTATCTTTTCTATGTGCCTAGCAAAGCAAAACACAAACTAGGCAAGCTTCAGCAATGGTTCTGAATCTCTAGGGTTTTTTTAGGGTTATGCAGATATATGTGAATTTCTCAGGCACACATCGTAGAAGTAAATGTATAGTGCGTGTTCCCCTTGTAATACTTAAAATCCGGAGTAATTAATGTTCATAACTGCTGCAATATACACCAGTCCATTATTCATTCACCTTCACAATCACACACTGCTCTCCACCCTTCAATGTGCTATTTTCTACTGTCTTTTACTATTAACTTACATTTATGTCCATCTTCATATCCTCCAAAGCAAAGGCAAGCTCCAGGTTTCAGCAGACCATAGGGACCTCTGCTGACAGTTTCTATAGAGGCGGTCATCGTTGGGTGAGTACAAATGGTCTTGCACCATACCTGAGCCTCAGCTACTGCAGATTAAGTTTTCTGTGTGATAGAGTGAGTCTGATGATCCATCACCACTCTGGTGGAAAGGCTCCCATTTCCAGGAAAGATGTTACAGCTTCATCTCAGCTTTTGATGGACTACTAATATAAAAAAAATAATATAGCACTTGTTAGTCTGTGTACAGACAGAATTCTGCATTTATGCATTTTAACAGGAGTTTGTTTCTGGCAAAAAGAATTCTAGTGTCCCTTCTGCCCTCCATTTTGGTTAGCACTTTTCCATGAAGTGTTGTGTTGAGGACCATGCCTGAAGCAAAAGAGGAGCTCCTGGTTAAACAGGGAAGCTCTCAGGAAGCACTAGCCCCTGAAGAGCTCTCACAATTTTAGTTCAGAGCCACAGCATGCAAATTTCTGGGTCATGATACCCTATAAATATATATATATATATACACACACATTGTGTATATATATATATACGAATTGTGTGTGTGTTTGGTGTGTGCATTTGTATACTCCTTTGCACAGATGTATGTTTAAATTAATTAAAAACAGAATACAACAAAACAAACAAAACAACAACAACAAAAAACTCGCAAAAAAACCCGACCCAAAGTCAAGTAACTCCTCTGATGACACAATCCCTTCTGCTATACATGTTTTCCTGCTATACATGTTTTCAAATAGGATAAATGGTAGACACAGAAGTAAATATAGTAAAGTAGTGTTTACTCCCTCCATCCACACACAATTTACTTGTGCTGTTGGGGAATCACTGCAGGAAAATTTCAATAACTAGAGTTATAACCACCTCTAAATTAAAATTTCTATTTTTAGTTTTTCTGCCTTATTTTCTTATTTACTGCAATAGAGTTGCTTTGCAATAAGATTATGTATAATTATTTGCAGAGAAAATGACTCACTGTAAATGCTAATGTTAAATGTCTATGTTTTTTCAAACCTTAAATACACTACCCCTTTAAATTATTGTTTCAATTGTTTCCTCCTCTTGCTGCCATTAGTGAAATATTTTATATATGCAATTGCTCCCAATCTGTGTAAGGAATTCCAAATAAATACAGTGGCCATTGATTTCTCTTAGTTCATCTCCTTTGTTCTTGCATCTCAAAAGAGTTCAACTAACCTGGTAGCATTTATCCTGCCTATTCCCCTCAGAATTATCTCTGACTCAATGAGATGACCTCCTAATTTCCTCTGTTCTATAGACCTGCTTTCTCTAACTTTAACAAATAAGGTCTCTCTGCCCTTGTACCATCCTAGCAGTGATTTTGAACCTTTTCTGATTGTACAATAACTTCTTTAAAAGATAATTAAACCCAGAGACTGGTCTTCTGAGCATTACCATGATACTCTCATGCCTCACCACTATCAGACTACATGAAGCCTCTATATTTGCATTTCACACCTTGCTTAGATTCCTTTTGCTGTTCTTTTATCTTTTTTCTCTTCTCTTTTTTCTTTTTTTTCTTTTATTTTCTTTTCTTCAGTCTTACTGCTCTCCATTTGTCTGGGCAGTCTTTGAAAGTATATGTTCTTTACTTGATTGCAAGCTCATAGTCTTTCCTATCACCTAAGTCCAGTTCATTGTGTTTAAATACCCTGACTCAAACAGAGTGAGGATGTGGCCTCTCAGCACTGCTCCTCCACATCAGCCTCACCTTGGTCTCAGTTTGCTGCTCTTCTCTTCACTGCAAACTTGAAAACAGCCCATAGTACACAAGGATAATGGAAACTGTTGTGTGCAGAACTATTCTCTTGTAACCACTGACTATCCAAACCGCACGTCATGACTTAAAATCTGCCAAGAACTCACTGTCCAGGATTATTCTTCAAGTCTTTAGGCATTTCCAGCCAGGCACTATTTCCAGTGATGTGGTCAGCATGTTCATGTCTCCTTCTGAGTGTTTCAGTTTCTCCCAGAAATCTGGTTTGATTTTGAAAGTCCTAATTTTTTGTCAGTACTCAGAGTCTATATTAACTCCTTTTGCTGCTCCAGTGTCTCTTCTTTGTATTATCCTTATCTTCATCGAGAAAACGGACTCAAAGAATTTAACATCTGAAAAATATATTTCTCTCAACAAAAGGTAGGTTACCTTTGCAATGTCTCAAACTCAGCTTCATTCTCCAGTGACCTCATTTCTTGTGTATTCAGAAAATCTCCTATTTATCTTAGCCTTCACACAGACTTCTTTTATTTTCTTCCTTTTACTTACACTTCCCCCTTTGTTCTGTAATCTTTCAATCTTCCCCACCTGCTTTACCTTACAGATGATTGATATATGCATTTCAACAGTCTCAACTGCTATTTTATTTAACCCAAATAAATATCCACACTGGATGGCAGGTAGAATTCTCTAGCTACAAAACTTCAGCTTTGAAAATCTCCTATTTTATTTTTCATCCATACCCTTCCATGATCCCCTCATGCTTTTCAGAGCTTTTCTTTCTTCTTGCGCTTTTTGATTTCACTGTAAACCTAGCTTGGTTATAACACCTCATATCAAAATATTCTCCCTTTCTTATATCTCTAGTCATGCTATATTTATTATGCACACGTATGAAAAGGGTTGTTCCCTTTTCAGTCCAACTTTTTAAATTGTGCAAAGAAGCAATATTATTGCATTCAATCTATGATTTAAGTTACACACCCAGACTGATTTAAAGCTAGATGGAGGGGTAATTCAGGTATGTTGTGTGTTTAAAGGTCTCTTTGTGAAATAAAAAGAAATCTATAATGTTACCCTCAGGATTTCAGGGAATGATATTCCAAGACTGAAAGAGAGGGAATAAAGAAACTGAAAAAGGATACACACCACTGACCAATCAATTGAAAAGTACAGTAAATGGAAAACAGAAGCCTCCCTGGATTTGCCTTATGGGCTGACAGCAGTGGCTTTGTATAAAAAGACAGAGCACTTATGATCCACTTTCTACTTTAGACATTATAAATTAGTTTTTCTGAAGGCATAATCCACCGTAACAGATTCTAAGGTGGTGTGGAAAAATCCCACCACCTTGGGATCAATCACTCCTTGATATGAACACTAAATGATGCCCTGTCTGTCATGGATCCCACGTCTCTGCTCAAGCAAAGCCTGTCTCTGGAAAACTCAAAAGTTATTGAAATGCACCAACATTTATTGCAGAACTGAACCACACTGAGGATGACTGCAACCTTTATTAAGACTCAGGAGACTTTGGTTAGGCCTCACAGTAGACAAGTTACAAAAGGCTTCTGTCTTTGTGCTGCTAAGTTCAGGAAAGAAACCTCCTACAGGCTTTGAAAGAAGATGAGAGGAGCTCCCCTAGTCCCTGATTTCCAGCAGGGATCTTGGCTTCCCAGCTGCTTCCCTACACAAGTGCCTCACCACAGCTGCCAGCTGCATCTCCTTTCACAGACACAGAATCCACCTCATTACTTCTGGACCCCAAACAGATCTTGGGGACCTATTTGGTGATATGTAAGAGAGAAACTATCTGGGGCAGGATTCCCCAGGTTCCTATTACATGGCTGGAAAACCACAGAGATCCCAAAGCAATAGAAGTGGGGAAGCCCATAGTGTCAGACCATAGTGGTAGACAGAGAGATCTCTCAGAGGATCAGTGGATTCAGAGCTGGGTGGTGATGCAGGGAGCACTCTCTGACACCTTTTTAAATATCTGTAACATTGTTCATTTCTCCTGTACTTCTAATTTTCTCTCAGCTCTAGGAGTATGATAGTGGCATCTCTCCTAATATATTAGGCTTTTTAACAATGTTAAAATGGAATTACACACTAGAAGAGATAAAAAGGGAAGTCAAGCCTGCCAGTCAGGCTTCCTATCTCCTTCAAAAACTTCCTTTGGAAACATGGTGGAGAACAATGGCAACCTGGGCCACTCCATGCTCATTAGCACTTCTCTCCGGTGAGCAGTATGGTTAAGCTCATCATGACTTCTCTAAAATACTAATCATGATTATTTTCAGTAGGATTCCTTGCATAAGGAAGACCACAGGAGACTTTGCAAGCTCAGTTCTAAAAGACAGTAAGTGAAATGCTTTCCTGTACAACACTTTCCTCAAATGAGTTGAACTTACTTTACAAACTCACAACTCACCTTTCTAGTACAGGCACACTTCAGGCTGTAAAGTAAACAGGCAAATATTAAATGAGGTGGCTCAAATATTTACACAAGCAAAACCACTCTTATTTTGTCAGAAAACAAATAAAGTTAAAGTTGGCAGAGTTTTATAAACCATCACACTTGACTGTGTTTTTCTACTTCTTTTTCATGGCCCAAACTTGAAAGGCAAGGCAACCTTGGTGACTGCTGAGGTGGCACACAACTGCTCAGGACTGTCCCACCATCCTCAGGACTTCATTAGGTCAGGACATGCAGACCAACTCCTCTGCAGGGACTGGGGGCAACAGGAAGATGTTAAATTAAAACTGCGTGGTGGGCATTGATTGGAATAAAGAAAAGATCAAACAGAAACTCAGCCTTTCCTCTCGTTCTTGCAGAACATAAAAAAAATGAAAAAAATGCTTTGTTTCCTAAGTTCAAAATAGATAAAAATGTAGTAAGGTAGCTCTTGTTTATATTAGAGGCATTGATAAGTCCTACCAACACATCTCAGCCACATCAGTGTTTTGCTAGTAGGGTTCTCAGAAGGTGGAAAGAGACAATGGAAAGATAAAATCTAATGGACAGGATAAACACCTGTCTTGGAAATAATGTAAAAATGATACATGGACTATAAAAAATCTACTTAGTTTTAATGACAGATTTATTTCAGAACAAATCAGGCTTCATTGAAATGCTTAGCTCAGTTATTTTAGTTCTTTTTGTGTACAGCTTAAGTGATATAACTTGATAGGGAGGAAGACATTGACTGGAGACAAGAAGGAGATAGCTCTGTTCTAAAATGAGGCATGTAAAGGTTGTATGCATGTTTGGTGGATAGTGCCCTAATTCATTACAGAATGGGATTTGTATACTTACACAGTGAAAAGCTTGGATTAGGCACACAACATAATTTCCATTATGTTAATGTTGCTTTAAAATATATTGCACGGAGTGCTGCAACAATCAAATTATCAATTATAATGTCTACTCAGAGTAGAAAAGTGTTGCAAACAGAGGGCTGATTACTGCTTCAGTACTTCCAATCTGCATACTCATTGTTTAGTACAGGGAAAACAAATTATCTTGTGTTGGCCCTAGTTCAAATTTAATTAAATGAGTGCAAAGCAATTATAATAAAGTACAATAGTATAGTAATGAAAGGAAAATAACTCATTAACCTATTAATCTTTATTTATGTTCCTCTCAAATAAGTATGTAATTTCTTTATCACTGCATCCCATAAGAAATAGCAGCTCTCACTGCTCGTGGCCTGCTTTAGTGGGGCTTATTTTGCTAAAGATCATTGTATGACTTCACTGTTACTATTTATATAGATTTTATTTAATGTGTCTGATTTTTCTCCTCTCCCTTACACAGTGTATTTTAAAACCCTTTGCCACATATCTGTGATGTAGATTATAAACCTGTTCGCACCCCCCATTTTCTTTTAACACTTGTCAGCTCTTAAAGGTAAACCTCTCTAGGAGCATTGCTATGCTTCTGTCACTGCATAAGGGAGGGAGCACTCCCAGAACATCTGCTCAAAAAGAAGCTCTTACATTAAGACATAAGATGAAAGCATATTATTTTTAAGAGGACCTAACACAGCTCTTGCTTTACAATCTTTATGGGCATAACAACATACCCCATATTTTCAAATATGTTGTTTTGATTCTGCATTCCAACATTTATCTAGGCTGTTGGGCTGTTATGTGATTCTGACAAATCTCAAGTTTAAGGAAAACCTGTATTTTTAGATGATTAGTCAAATATTACACTGTGGTGTACTTTAATTGTGCTTGCTGTATGCTAGCTCTCATTATTACCTTATCTCTCCAGAACTGGTTTTGTTTTCCATGACATCTTACATTCTAGTGTGTACATTTAATGTCACACACCAGTGCTTAGCTTATTGCAGCCAGTCAGGGTTGACTCTGTCCTTTCACTAAGCTAAGCCACTAATAAAAAAAAAAGAGAGAAAAAAAATGCAAAGTGCAAAAACCACACCAAACCTTCACCAAAACTATTATGAGCAAACATATGTTTCTAAATTTTTTTAATAAATAGCACTTTTGCTGTTTTGAGACTGAGGAAACTAACGTCATTGATTCATCTTTTTTCTACTAAATGAAATTAAATGAAATGAAGTAGAGGTGATACTGTACCATAAGCAGTGATGGAATACCATCCTGGTGAGTGGGACAATTGGTAACTTCTATATAAACTATAAAAAAAACCAAATTAGAAGAACCATAGATTTAAGACACAGTTCCCACTTCTGCATAGACAGGTTTAATCACTGGCACTTACTGTAGAACAGAGGTACCTGTGTGAAATATTTAATCAACAGAAATACAGTTCTGAATATGCATAAAGGATGAATGAAGGCTGATTTTTGAAAACTGGGAAACAAAACTTTCACAACAGAGTTTACAGTGTCAGATGTCCCAAGGCTTCTTCCTTTCCATGCATGGACCGTGTGCAGGCAGGATCCAATCTCACTGCCTTATAGGATTCAAGCAGAATAGCTTCCAAAAAGTTATTAACAGATTCTCTGAGAGGATTGTAGAGGTGCAAATTTACAGCTCAGATGGCTGAGAAACATACAAGTTCACCATATCTTTCCTCTTCACACATAGCAAAAAACTTCTGCCTTGCAGAGTGTATTTCTGGTTTCACAATCTGCTGCTGAGAACTCTGTTAGCAAGAAATGGAACTCTTTAATCATAATGACACTTAATGAGTCACTCTATTCTTTGCACATTTTTAACACTCAGTTCTTTATTTCACACTTACTGCTCAGTTCTTGCTTTTATATTATTGCAGCACTAGTCCTGCATTAACACAAGCAGGCACAGAGCTGTGTGTAACCCTGTTGTGTGGTATGGGACAACTGGCATTGTTCGTGGTGGCATTGCCACTGACCTGCTGGAGAGCAATCAAGAACTGCAGAGGCATCACCAATAGGTGGCACATTTGCATTTTTGCAGAGTATAATGCCATCATTCTTTTTGTTTGTTTTTGTTTGTTTGTTTGCTTTGACAATGAATCATGTTTTAATTACAGTATTTCAACTTGTGAAGCAACTAAATCATTAAAAGAGGAAGAAAGACAAATAAATAAATTTCACTATGTGCAGCCATTAGAATCTCATATGAATTGTCATCTTTTTTTGTCCAGAGTTAAATACTTGTCATCAAGCTAAATCAATGTTTATTCTCTGTGTACAGCAACCACTAGAGGGAAGTTTGACACTCACATTGCAAGTTCACAACAATATGCTAAACTGCAGGGAAATGTAGATCAGAAATCTGCAGTAATTAAAAAAGACCATCCTGCCAAACTCACAACTTCTCACCATCTTTCCAGATTACTGAGTGAGATGATTTCTATCTGACTTAATAAAAGTCTAAATCCTGCTGCCAGTTGAGCTTTGTCCGGCTTCCTGATACATGAAATGAAGCAATGAAGCTGCACTGAGCTGAGGAAGAGAATATGAAGTGTGCTCAATAATGAAGACAAATATAAAATAGAATTGCCTCAGATGAGATGAGACTTCACAGTCACTGGACTTTTTGAGCCCTAGGACAGTTACACAAGGAAAGACTTCTTGTCTTAGTTCTGCCTGAAGATCACTGGCTAAATGTGATATATTTGGTGAAAATATACAACTTGAAAATAGGCAGTGATGTCTTCTCTGTGTGCCTAGACTGTGTAGCTAACTGCCCTTGATGTTTCCTCCTGTGTGTTCCTGTTTTTAAGTGAAATGTTACTGTGCTGCATACCACAGGGAGATCAGATTTTGACAAAACATCAGTCTCTCTTTGCTATGGGTACACTGTCCATGGAATTTTCCCTTAATGCAAACACACAGTTTCACTCAAGTCAGCATACACCTGTAAAAGGTTTGGCCATACCCATATAACCATAAAGATGCCTGCCAGGACATCAGAATGTTTCAGAATGCTTGGTGGGGGTGGGCACAGGGAGCTACAACCTCCCCGGTGCATGATGACCTCCCCAGTTTGATCCTTTGTTACACCCACCTCTTTAGCCAGAGGGAATACTTTAAGCCTAATTGATTTAACCTATGAATCATATACTTCATCATAACACAAGCTCTTGTACCACAGCATCATACACAACTCCTGTAGTAAATCAAACCAATGCCACGGATTCTGTGACTTCTTAAAACTGTAGTTTGTATGAGTGTGGATATTTTCTTGTGCAAGCACACATCTGTCACAAGAAGAAAACATATATTTATATATAAAACACATCATTTTTCCATAACTGAGTCTAAATGTACTTCTACTGATCTTCAGAATACTGGAAGAATTCTGATTCAAAATAATGAAAAGGATAATCTATCTTCTAGAAGAAAGCAGTGAATGCACTGCACATTGCTTGTCACAAAGAATGTATTTAAACCATGGTCTTATTTATAGCATTGAAATGTTTTTGACATAGCAAGGAGAATAAAAAGTCAACAAACATGAAACAAAGACTAAACAAAACTGCACTCAAATTAATTCAAATAGTACTTTAAGTACTTTAAGCACACATTTAAAAGTTAAAGATGTTATTTATTGCAATAACATTCCTATAGTGCACCATAACATCCCATTCACCTGATTTACTCTAACATGCACCAGTGTAAATCAGTCAGTTTTTCCATTGACAAAAATGGCATTTCTGTGGCATACAACTGATTCAAGTGGAGAATTTGACCCCATATCTGAAAACCTTCCATTACATAAGTAATTAGTGTACACAGGTGTTGTTTTTCCCTAGTAATTGATGTGCAAGTCTAACCATTTCTAAAGCTGGGCCATTTGCTTGACAGACATGAATTTATTTTCCTCAGTAATGAGCACAATTTCATATGGATGGGATTTTTTTCCTCACCAAAGTAGAAAGGCCATCTAGATTTTAGCATTTAATCTTCCTTAGGACAAAATCTCACATGGCCCTTAAAGATCTCCTGCAACTCCAGTGAGTTGATGCCAGACACTGTAACTAGTCCTACTGGAAAGCATCACCTTGGGCACTGGAATACATACATGCCTGAGGATCTGGAAATGTACTGAGAATAACTGGAGATTGCTGCTGCCCTCACCATTCACACTGGAAAGCTTCCAGGAACCCATAGGTAGTTCAAGGCAAAACGACCAAAAAGCATTTCTTCATGTTTACAACTTGACAATGTTTTGCCAACAGCTCTCCCTCCACAGGGCATGGAACCAACCTTATGGAAGTGATCACACTTTGGCTGCAGCTCTTGCAGCAGAGAATCAGTGCTTTTGTCCATCATGAGAATTATCCTTTGTAGGTTAATTCCCAGCATGAAAATGAGGCATGTCTAGTTTAAAATGAGATTTTAAGATCATTGTATTAATTGATTGTGAAAGGAGTCTCCACTGTAACACTTAAATGATCCCAAAGAATTTAAATGATGCTAAAATACTTCATGGAAGTAGTTAGAGCATCATGACAATGCTTCCATAAATACACTGCAAGCCCTGCATCTGGAAAAGTCCATAAGTTTTATTCTGTACAATATTCCACGTATTAAAGAAGATCATACACATGACAATAGGATGAACATGGACATCAAGACCTAATCTTACAGGGACTGGTTAGAATTTACCAGCCTTACCAAATAATTAGCTCTAGAAAAAAATCCCTGAAGTCACTATTTACAAAGTGTGATTCCTCTGTTTAATGGTGACAGAGAATTCAGTATGTAGTCCAGATGGTTGGTGGCACAGATAACAAATCCAGCATGGCTTTTTGGTGCTATGGGCAGGCTGTCTGACTGGCTCACACTGTGATAGACAGACAGATTGATAGATAGACAGACAAACAATGACCTTCTCTTTTTCAAAGTGTTTTGCTGGTAATACACATAATTTTTTAAAAATCCATCTTTGCATAGACCTCACTCAGTTACAGAACTACTGCAGAAGAGATGGGAAAACATCAGCAGAGTTTCATTTTAGGTTTACAAGTTCAGATGTTTCTGTTGTCCCCTTAGGAAAGAAAAGGGCAAGGACTGAGTTTGAAAACCTATTCAATAATAGATCTTAAGCTCTTAGCTAGAGCAGGACAATTCTGGGCCAGCACAGTGAGTCCCCAACAGCTGGTATACACACTTTGTAGTACTATAAGCTTTTGGCAGAGAAACTCAACTAACACTGGATTCTATTCCCAGTGCTGTCTTTCTCCAACTTTTAACCCAGGGCAATTTAGCTAACTTCTGTCTGTTCCTGGTTAGCCATCTGGTAAATAGATAATATAATTGCATCCTTTGTAGGCTTATTGTGGGGCTTCATTATTGAAAGTCTTTAAGATAAGTCAAAGTTCTTGGTGAAGAGTTGTGCGAAGCATTAATAAATAATAATGGGGGCAGCATTAAGAGGAAGGGAAGCTTAAAGCTGAATTCTTGCACAAAAGAAATGTGCCCAGCTGAAGCAAGAGAAATGTAGGCAAGTGATTAGCTGACACGATGTGAAAAGGAAGGGAGCAAAATCACTCAACTAATTGCAGTAGAAAAAGCAGAGGAGGAAAATGGGCTGACTTGAAATGACAAAAAAAGTAAACTTGGACAAATGGGAAAGGACAGACCTGGCAAAACTGAGTAAGTTTTGTGTCACTGGAGAGGTGTCAAGATTGGACTGAGTCAGGAAGCTTAAACTGACTGGAAGGAGAACTTCTCTGTGCTTTACAATTCATGTTTCATTCTGTTCCAGTTCGCTCATTTCTTTCGAGTGTGGCTTACACAGATTGTCCTAATGGATGGCACTGCCACGGGGCATTTGCCCTGCTCTGTCTCCTCCGAAGTGGGCGGTTCCTCAGGGAGCTGACAGCTTCTCCTGAGCGTGTGGCATTTCTAGGACAGACATCTGTACAGCATCTCCATAACAGCCTGAGGGGAGCACTGTTGACTCCCTTCACCAGCCTGATCATGTGCAAATTACATCATCTGCGTTACCTTCATTTCCTAAGCATAATTGCCCTAAGTGATCCATTGATTGCTATCTGACACTCAGCTTTGCAGTTCTCATTTCCCAGATGTTGCTGGTTTTGTCATGACTCTCAGCTCCATTTTATCAGAGATGTGACGACGCATATTGAAAGGACATGGTCATATGCAAAGAAGGAATTATGTACGTATAGTAGAGAACAATAGTGTTTAAATAGCATTATCAGAAATGTAATAGTTTGAAAATTAAACACAATTAGATTACTGTTTATTCAGCTTTCATTGGAGAAGTTGTTTTATATGCCAAATTTCTTTATTGCAAAGGCCGCGCACTTTAGATAGCATGGCAACAAAGTCTTGTCCCTTCATTTTTTGAAGCACCCTCATTTTTGGGGGGGGTATATTGACTGAAATAGTGTATTTTTTTCTGCAAGTCCTTCTTTGAACTGGAATTTTTTGAATAAAATTATAAAAACACTAACTGTATCTTCTGCTTGTTTCCTGTAGTTTTAATGGACAGTTCAATGGGGGTGGGAGGGAGGCGTGTGGACAGAAGATCTTGTCTACCAATATCAATGGGCTCTTCTCCCCTAAGGTACAAAGATAACCTTTGGCTTTCCAGAGTATTTTAACAATGCTGACAAATGCTCAAAAATCCAGAAGGAGTCATTAGGTATATCATAAAGAAAAATACCAACCAGAAGAAGGAGCAAAAATGGTAGAAGAAGAACTTTCTGGTTATTTTCCATATTGCTGAGTCCCTAGTGCACACTCTGAGGTACACTGAGCAGTTAAGTGACTTTGTTCCACACAGTAAGTTTTGAAAAACCATTTGGCCTCCTCACTTGTTGCTAAAAACCGGGTCCTGCTCAATCTTGCTCTTAGAAGTATGAATTACTGAGAAAAAAAATCCATGCCTCTTAGCAATAAAATAATAAATATGAACATTGAGCTTACCTTCTGTCACTCCACTACTCATTTGCCTGGTACTGACAATGAAGGTGCATCACTTCCAATAAAACTTCATTCCAGCTTTCATGTTTTTCTCTAAAAAGAAAGCAGATGAATCCTTGATCTGTCAAAGACAAATGTTATTTTGTTTTAGTCTGCCTGACCAGTCCATCAATTACAGTCATTTATCTGCTGTGGAAAAGTGAACAGAGCACCATGAATTTGCTAGCATTGCATCTGCCATTACATTTTTCTTTGATAGTAAGTGAGGCATAATAAACCTTGATCTTTTCTTGTATGCGGCTTTTTGTTTGAAAAGTATGATTCACTGGATAACACATCCTGTTCCTCTCCAGCATCACATTCTTCAGTCAAAACAAATTTCTTCATTGCGTTCAAAAGAAAAAAACTATTTATCGTTTTTTAAAAATAATAATATAATGGAGAAAACGCCATGTGAAAATTTTAGGCCCACGTTTTCAGTGCTGACACACGCTGACACATCAGAGAGAGGGCCTATTATCACTGTAAGAACTCAATTCTTTCTGAATTCCAGTAAATATCTTCCTTTTCAACAGCTTGTTCGAGATACATGAATGTGATGAAATTCCGTGTTCTTTGTGAGTGAAAGTGTTTTCATTTTCATTCAGCAAATAATCAGTAACCCCCAATGGCACTAGAAGGATTATTTGTCTTTTGAGTGCTCCGTGGAAGCCGTTTGGACACCTATGTCACAACTTGCTGGCCTAAAAGCTACGCTGGTGATCATTTACACACACACATTTGATCATTTAGGGGCTGGAAAAGTATTCTTAGACCTTTCACTGCCTATGCAAAGGAGTTTCCCTAACAGTGCAATTTCAGTAAACCTGTCTCACAAATAGAATGTACAACTGAGCTGCATGTTTCCTGTGACATACTCATGACTCACCTTCTCCTATTTTGTTTCTTCCAGAAGAACAAAACAGCAAGGACAGCATCATTCACTTCTTGTCTTTCACTCAAAAGTAAAAAGCTATGAACTGTATCACAGATCTCTCTCTTTTCAGATGTTTGTTTGCATGGTATTTAGAAGCTTTCCCCTACAATCTGGGTAAATTTTTTCACTTTTTTAAGAATGAGAACACAAAGGAAAGAGAAGAGAGCCCAAAATAACCTAGATAGAAATAAGCCTACACATGGGTGTAATCCAGTTCAAAGAACAGGTTTCAGCTTGTGCTTATTGCTGTGTCTCACCTGAAGTTAATGGATTCATAGACTCTTATTAACCCAACCCAGTATCTCATCTGTGCACAGGTGAAGAAACATCAACTAAATAAAATTGCAACAGAAAATAGCAGTAATGCCCCTGTTAAATGTCTTTTGTCTGTATTCATGCAAGTCAGTATGAAGGTTACTTTGATTCCACTGCTCTTTCCAATGCTGAGATGCATGTGAAAAATATTTTAAAATGATAAGAGATAGGTTTCTGTCACCCCAGCACTGAGATTCCTTTAAAAAATAAGTGAATGGAAACATTGTTGTATGGTAAAATATTCATTTATGTTTATATGTTATTATATTTCCTGTGTTGGTTCCTTATCTTGATCAGTAGAAAATAAGAATCTATTATATAGAAACTTACTATAAGGACAACTATAAAACAAGTGGGTACACAACAAGCTGAGAAATGCAATGTATAATTACAATGTATAATAAAAATTAATACATTTTCTATATTTCACGGAGGAAACACTTCTTCAATACTATGCTAGAAATTTCTTGCCCTCAAAAAATTGTCCCTTCTAATGTATACACTCTCTAGAGGGAGACTCTAGCTGTATTTATAAGTACAC
>VWYI01027456.1:13708-29198 GCA_013399455.1 Anthoscopus minutus | reverse complement strand
TTATTCAGAGTGCATATGTATCCAAGCACTCACACTGAATGGAAACTGTTCATCTTGTCAAGCTGGCAGGAGGCAGATACTGAGTCTGCAGCTCCCCTGGAAACTCACCCAGAGCTGCAATGGTGAATTCACCTACCAAGGCCTGGATCTGGCTTTTCTACCTAAGCCTGTGAATTCAGTGTGCTGTTGTTGGTTGATGTTATTCTTCTCCCCTGGTTTACTAACTAAGGAACCACTGTGCTTCTTCATGGATATGCCACTTGTGTATGAACAGTCAGTGGAAGATGAGCTTTCAAAAACTGTTCATTCTTCCAGTCAAATCCAGCACAGTTCCACCAACTTTACAATTAATAGTTGCATGTGTATTTCAAAGAAAAATGTTTCTTCTTTATATGCAAAATTTCCTCATTAAAATAACCTCTGTGGAGTGCCACATATGGGCAAATACAATGTTTTTTGTGGGTGAAGGTGGAAAGACTTCAGGTGACTAAAGATGATTTTTAGACAATAGAGAGAAGGTTTTTAGCAGTTAGAGAGACCATGATACTTCTCACAGTATATAAGTCTGCCACTTACTTATAACTTCATGTAAGTCTAAGCTGTCAGGTATAAGAAACTGTCATTAATTTTTTCCTGCATGTGGAAATAGACTGTAACAGTTATTGCAAGCTGGCTGACACGCTTTGGATTTATCTCCTGCTTTACTGTGCACTGATTACCCCTTGTGGACAAGCTCATTAGTTTCTTTCAGTGTGTTAATGGTTTCCCCAAAATACTCTGCGGCAGGACTTGTGGTGATGGAGCTACCTCACTATACCAGTAAAGCAATTTGAACAAAAATCAAATTTGAATTAAAGCTTTCCTAATTATTTAGGAATCTATTTCCTAATTATTTATCCCTCTTTGCTCTTTCTTCTATACATGAAGTAGATGAAGATGATTTTACACCACTCCACTATGTAAGTTTTTGTCATTGTTTGAGTAATTGCATAACTCAGTCAAGAAAAACATAACCCATATGAATTTGAGGTGGTGACACCTTTTAATACCAACAGTTATGTACTCTTTATACCATATAAAGTAAGATTGACTCTTTGGGATTACACAGAAATCAGCCAGAGTGTGAGGATGTCAGACGATGTATTTGCTGGTATTTTAAATTGGCACTTGTTGGCAATTTATCGATTGAAAGTCAACATAGCCAGATTGTGGTATGCTGAGGGCTGATTTAGTGACAAATTGTAAAACAGGCTGATTTGGTAGTGCACTACTCTAGAATAGGAAGAGATGGCTTAGCTTACTACTACATGGAGTTGAGGACGTAAGGCTTCATTTGCTCTGAAATGCATCACTGATGTTTTCACCCAAGAACCTGTATCATCTAAGAAACTGCATTGGTTGTACTGGGTCAGACAAGAGGCCCAGCTAGCCCAGTGCCCCATGCCTAGCACTGGCCATACAGAGAGGACCGGGAAAGAAGCACAAGGCAGGCAGGAATGACACTTTTCTCTTAACAGATTCCTGCACTACAGTTGCTTCCAGTTGTCTTTCCTAGGGCTGGATGTTTGGCAGTCTTAAGTAACCCTTAGAAGACCTCTCTTAGGGCCCATATGGGCTTTACAATCTGCAATTGTGGCAAGATGTTGCACAGGTCCACCACCTGTCATATGAAAAATTACCTTTCTTGTTTGTTTGCAACCTGGCTGCTGCCAGCCTTTTCTCTAGATGATCTGTAAGGTCCAATCCAATCCAATCCAATCCAATCCAATCCAATCCAATCCAATCCAATCCAATCCATTCTTTTCCAGACCTGGAAGGCCTAATTAATTTAAATCATGCTCTAAATGGAAATACTTCCTTTTGCCTTTCAGCATTACTGCTAGATTAGACCCTTCTGCCCTTTCATAATAGAAATTGTTTGGTAGCTTTTATAATAGCTGACTCCACAACTTCTATTGCATGGTAATATTTAACTTCTGTGTATTTCTGTGTACATGTATGATTGATTCTGGAGTGGTGCAAATCTGTAAATTTGCTGTTTTCAAAGCAGCTCTATCTGTTTAGACCAAATAAAGCTATCACTGGGGGTTTGTCTTTCTGCTTATTGATGATGATGTAAATTTAATAGGTGTTTGAATATTTTTCCAACTTTTGTAGCCTATCATAAAGATAATCAATGACCTAAATCTTCAAAATAGTCTCTGTACAGAATTAAATGATAAAGAGAAGTATGTAAAACAAAGCAGAGCTGTGCTTTCTCCTTTTTGGACTTAGGCCTATTTGCCAATTGAATTTGGTCTGATATTACTGCTCTGGTGAGAATTTGGATTATGGAAACAGGAGTGCCTTATGTAATTTATTTCATGGGTAGTATGAGAACACAGCATATTTCAATAGTGAATACTTCAATGCAAATCTGACAACAGTGATTGGCATGGATGAGTAGCCTCTATAAATGAAAAGTCTTTTAAACTGTGCACATTTGGAAGAAATATTCAGTAGCATTCAAATTAAATATGAACTCTAATGAAACAAAGGAAGGTCATAAAATAAGAAAAGTGAAGCTGACAAAATGCTTTATTCAAGGAGTCTGTGGAAGAAACAGGAAAAAGTGTAGGCAAAGTGTGCCTTTTTAATCACCATGTTAAAAATCAACATGCAAATTGTTTATGCAGAAGTCAAAACCAAACCAAGCAAACTACCTCAGAGCTGGGCAGCATTCCACCCACAGAAGATTTGTTACATCATGCCTTAAAACTGCCAGCAAGAGCTTCGGGGAATATTAGCACTGCAGTGTCACAACAGCCCAAGCACCACCCAAGCAGCTGGCACACAGAGCACATAGCTGGGCTATGCTTTGTAGATCTGCTCACAATTCTATTGCACGAAGTCAGTACATAAATATTAACTCTGACCCACACTTATGCACTTTTTCAATAGTTTGAGCAGTCATCTGAGGCAATAATGCAATAAAGAGTTTGTTTACAATTTCTGAACAAGATAACATTTAACAGGAAGTAAGTCTACATTCAAACCTGCCATGTGACAAACTGTATTTCACATTTAAGATATAAAACAACTCTGTCATTCCTTGTTGCCTTTTGAGCCAAATTCTATGCCTTTATGAGAAGGATTTCAGCTTCTTTTTGGCCTTGTAAACTTTGAGTAGAAGGTGACAGCCTGAAGAATTTGCTGTCATATCATAATTCCCACTCCTCAGAGATACCGATGCCCAGTTTTAGCCAGCCGATTTTGTTAAAGCAGTGAAATGAAAGGTTGACCAGGGGTATAGCCTCTGACACTTAAGTAATGAAATGCCTTTTATTACTGAATAGTGAATGGAGACATTTGCTGTGGCAGACAGGTTATTTGGTAACTGCTAGTTGCAGATCTTTCCTTGCCACTGCTCTATTAGTCTCAGCTTACAGGGAACCTTCAGCAGAGTTTTCAGAAGACACAGGGAATGGTGAGAAGCTACGGCAAGTCACAGTAGAGGCAGAGCCATGAATGCTGAATGATGTTTTCAGCTACCAAATCCTCCAAAACTGTCAGAATAAATAAGACTCTCTAACACTATCTTTTTACTGTTAGTGAGTAAGGCATTACTTTATTCTTAGCCTGGAGGTGTGTGCGTGGCCAGCAAAATTCTGGCCTCTACACAAATGCAGATAGAAAAACTCATTCACCTCTTTATACACTTTCAGCAAACAAAGAAATTAATGTTCATTGGTTCTAAATTACATAATTGTCATTCATTAATCATGAATGACATATTGGTTATTGATTTGTCACTTCTCATACTAATAGTTTATATTTTTCAGTCTTTTTAGTATCTTTTTTCCAGGTAGAGGCTTTTCAACACACATATACTGAAACTTTATTACTTTATTCATCTCTGTCTCCCGGTTTCTGCAAAATGTCCTTGTAGTCAATAAATTCTGTGCTTCTTGTATCCAATTTCAACAATACATCACTCTCTCCCAGGACTTGTTCATTGAAGCATATCAAGGCTAGCTTAGCAAAACTTAAAGTTTCATTAATTTTCCCAAGCTCTATTCCCACGCTAGCTGCTTATGACAACTGTGCTAAATGCTGGCTAAGAGTAATTTAAGAATAACACACCATTTATAATTAATTTAAATATACTGGTTACAATGAAACAATTAATTTAGAAGTTATTTAAAACCATTCACGAACATTATTAAGAGGTTCTATTGTTTCCAACACTTCCAGAATAATTTCACTACTTCTGTACTATTTCATAGTGCCAGCTAGGGACAACAGTGCTTATGCAGCTGTCTCTTAGTTACTTATACAATCAGCTGATTGAGCAAATAATAATAGTTTCTACCAGTTTCTAAATTATGCATGGCACAGGATGTAAACCTTTTCCAAACTATTTGTCACTCACACCCCTCAGTGTGGGTTGTGGGCCATATCTTCCTCTTGATGTCAAGGAAAAGGACCAATTCCTTATGAAATTACTGCCAAAACCATACCATTAGCTGGAATTAAGCTGGTTAGCCTCCTGCAATGAGCTACCTTCTGTGCTACATGATCGTCTAACTTGTGAAGCCCTATTTAAAAATGCACACAGTGTGCCAGGTGGAAAAAAGCTGCATGGAGCTTGATGCTATTCGTGAACACAGGGATTATACTTAAATTGCTATGCATCCACATTTATGACATTTTCCTTCAGAAAAATGGTAGCCACGGAGTGTTCCCTTGGTGTGCATGCAGCAGCATTTTGGGAAGTGTGGCCTTATATTCTCTTTCAGCTTCTAAACTGACTCTGAGGTCCATTACGCAAAGGGATCGTTTTCCACTCCTCACCCTGCAGGATCTCAAAGCATTTTCCCAAACAATATACATGTGTCATTTACTGAGCACTGTATGGGGCTCAGTAAATATTTCACCCATTCAATAAAACCTACATTCACAGCCTGCCTAGGGTGGGAGTCTGTAAGAGTTCAAGAGCTGAAGAGAGGTGGCAATACCAGAGAATATAAAATATTCTGCAATAAAATTTGAACCAATAGGACTGTTAACAGCCAAAAAATCCCCCAAGAACAGGGTGTGTGATGAAATCTTATGATAAAAAAGCAGCTCACCTGCATTCACTGAAGGTTTGAACGTTAAAACAAAACACTCCAACGCAATCAAACTCCCCAAGACACCAATAAAAGAACATCTTTGTCATGCCAACAGAGAAATAAAACTTTGCAATAAATTCTGATGAAAATCCAAAGTCCAATACTATTTAAAAAGAAACTGTAGCATTGCTATTTGATACATCCCTTTGCTGTCCTGTGAAAGCCACCTTCTATCTGGTGATCTAAGATCTCTTCTGCATGTGTTGGCTCGCTGCCTTTGAGAGATTTGTTATCTTACCATTCTGCAGGAAAGGTAATGGTGAATAAAGGAATCAAAGTTCACACAAAATAATCAACAGCAGAGCTGATAGGAGAAACATCTTCATTCCAGTTCATCTACTGTAACCATATTAGTCTACATTTGCAAGTATGCCACCTAACAGTGGGATTATCCTACCAGGTTATTGTACACAAAATGTGTCAGGTTTTGTGCAGCTGCCCTGCCAAAGGTACGGGTTAATGTAGCACAGATACACTATAGCTACGCACTCCAGCTTGCCAGTTCCACACCTGTCCATTGGAGTGATGGAGCAGAGTTTTACCATTCATTTGGCACAAAATTGCAAAAGTAGACAAAAAACAAATTTAAAATCTGGACAGAACAAGTTGGAGAAGAGCGGATTAGAAAGAAAAAATTAGATAGGAAATCCAGATCAGTTTTACAGTGCTGGTGAAGCTCATAGGTACCTCAAGGGAGCAGTTGGTTTTACTGAAAGACAGATTGCATGGACTGCATGATTATCCAGCAAAACTAGCAAAAGCCACTTCACATGTTTATCTTTCAGCCACTTCACGTATTTCTGTTCTCAGAAAGAGACTAACCACACACAGAGTAACAGAATAGCATGAAAGTTTCTTTCCACCAGCGACCAATAATAATTTCTGGCAATAGCAGCTATTTTGTTCATGCCAGTGAATATTTTGAAACTTTTCAAACTATTACAGTAGAAATTTAAAATGTTTTTTTACATGTGCACGTTCTGATTCAGAATATTTAGAAACTTGTTAACAGGAGCAGCTGTACTATTTTAAGAGGTGAAATGGTCAAAGGTTTAGTACATATTTTTATAGCTGTATTGATGATGAGAGTGAGGTATGGCTGACTGCCACACAGAATTCAGAGAAGTCATTGGCAGAGGAGACATGACCTGCATCATTTTTTTGGGTGGCAACAGAAGCTGCTTTGCTCACCCTGGATATATAAAATGTGTCAGTCAGATGGGCAGACAAATTTCTTTCCATGAGTTCTTGCTGACCACCCTCTAGGACTCTGCCTTTAGAAAGTACTCTTAAGTTTGTTATGTATCCAAATTCTTCTTGGGTTTTGACTGACATATTTGCAGTAATTGGAAATACATGTACAGGTACTTTATAACAATATAATTTATTATTCGATTCTCTAATTGCATTATTTTAGCTATGCAAAATTTTGTATTACACAAACATGAAAGAGAAAATAAAAAATAAGCTTGTAATAATTACTACAGGTCTGAAGGCTTTTTGAACTGTGACTACCCTTCACGGATTTGCTATAGAGGAATCCTGGAATGACTGAATCCTGCTATATAAATATTTCTGCTCCAAGATCTGTACTGCTACTAATGTGTTTTTGACTCCTCAGTGTTTAAGCCGTATCTACATATGCCAGGTTTTACCAGTTCTCTGTCATGGCATTCCTATTTCTGCTATCAAATATGAACTTGGCTGTAGGATCAAGAGGAAATAGAAACATCAAAAGGAAGTAATAATTTGTACTAAAATTTATTTGTAAAAGATTATGTACTTTTTACCCTTGATGTCTCCAATGAGAGAGGAGCTAAGCTTTCTTCAACTCTTCCCTGCAGGCAACTTTTTGAGTTCAGACAAATAGCAAGCCTTACTTGAACACAATATAGACCATGTTGGCTTTATAAAATTGCTTTGCTGCACTAGTCATCATAGAGGGTGGAGTAAAATGCTGCAACTTATCAGTTGTTCTGTGGCCACCCTGCAAAGACAAATTCAGTTAGGCGGAACTCGGAAAGAATTTTGGTTTACCTTTGCTAAGATAAGACTAGATAGATCATATATGTGTTCCTAGCTCAGTCTATCTACTATCTGCAGCATACAGGGGAAGGGAAGAGCACAAAAAGAGGCTCATCCATTTTGAGTCCTTATGAGACAGGAATCTTTACATACTGCAGACTTTTGGGCATAACTCTCTAATTAGTAAACCACTTCTCTCTCGATCCCCTGTGCAAATTAAAGTTTTGCACTACCAGTTTAGTTAAAATAAATTTTAACCTCACACATGCCCCATATTAATATCCAATTTTTACCTCAGAATTGGAAAAAGCTTGCAAACAGTAGATAGCTTTTGATAAGTGCAAATAAACACTATTACAGTAGCCAAATATTTGCTTAGGAAGCAAAAGTGGGTCTTTTAGCCCTCTTTCAGCACTGGCCAGATCAGTAACTGCCTTGGGTAGTAACCAGATCCTAACCTGGGCCTTGCTCTGCTGCTTTTTGTGTTGCTAAAAGGCATTGCAACAGGTCAGCTTAATCTGGTACAGCTGAGGAAAGAAGGCTGCCTTAGGCAATGCTTAAATACTTAATCCAAGAACTATCAGACTTTACAAAAAGTGTACCTGTATATTACTGGAATTAATCCCCCTTCCCCCTCCCCGATTGTTAGGGATACTCTGAAGTAATCACTTGAATGTTAACTCAAGAAAGATGAAAGGTTAGCAGGGAAAACAGTTTCAATTCTTCATATCATGCAGTATAACAGTTTTCAAAATTACTAGAGAAGTCTTAATTATTTGGCTTTTCTAACTCTATTGAATCATTTTCCTTCTTTAAGGTTAGAAGTAAATTGATTTTCCAAAGAATCCAGAGAAAATTACAAAATTAGATAGCCAGTTCTAAAGCCTGGTCACAGTGCCTCTGAGCATTACAGACAAAAGCTTTTGTTTCTCTCCACTAGCTGACAGCTTTCTGATTACAGTGGGACACTAAGGGAGCTGCCATTGAGTGGGAATGCTGGATGTTAGAAGCAAAACCTTAAACAACCTTGGCATTTGGTGGAGAAACAACACAGATGGGCATACCAGAGTAGCTTGCTCAGAACAACTCTTCATTCCCTACAGCCTTTCATTCCCAGCAAAGATCTTGCCTGGTATGTTTTTAACCATCTGGAGGTTTGGGTTTTTTGTGTGTGTGTGATGGGGGTTTTTTTTTAGATTTATTTTTTGTTTGTTTGTTTTTGTTTGTTTTTTGGTTGGTTTGGTTTTCTTATCTTTTTCCCCAGGGATAATGCAGTTTAGTAAGTCAGAAATAAAGTCTTGAGTATACTGTCAGCCACAATCCTTGCTTTGTGTCAATACTGCTAGAAACAGGAATGCAATTCAAGTGAAGGCCCTGCATGGAACTTTTAAATTTCCAGGTGGCGTACAGTATCTGGTTTATCTGGCACTTGCTAGAAGGTAGATCCTTTTCTTAATCTACTTGCTAATAGACGGAAAAACTGGTCGTTCAAGTTACACGGGGGATATGTGACGTGAGAACGGGCTGATAAGTAAATCGCACCAATAAATTGATTTTGCTTGCTTATTAGCTGTTTTTCCATTTGCACCAAATACTGATAGATGCAATAACAATGAAATGCCCTCAGGAAATTTAAGAACTATTTCAATTGCAGCTACTGATGTAATAATAAATTCACATAAATTATTCAAAAGGAAAACAAAATAATTGAGTCTAATGAAAGCTTAATTGAATAAAATATGTTGGTATTGCCTGGTTTTAGTTTACAGAAGTAATTATGCCCAGAATGCAGCAGAGCTCCATGTGACATGCCAGGCCAGTGCTGCAGACTGTCCTTCTCCAGCAGATCCTTTATTGGCTGCTCATTCTTTGAAAGCATGTGCATAAACCTCTTGCAAAGGCCGTGCTGAGAAAGAGGACAGCTGGGGTTATTATTTAAAAAGCCGATAGTATTTTCTCTATAAGCCACAGATAAAATGTTTCACATTTCTATTTCAGGCTGTAAACCAGACCGGGCAGTTCTCGAGTGTAAGTTTACCTTCACAGGAAATCCATTGTTTGGAAAGCTAATGGA
Source organism: Anthoscopus minutus (assembly GCA_013399455.1). Taxonomy (NCBI): domain Eukaryota; kingdom Metazoa; phylum Chordata; class Aves; order Passeriformes; family Paridae; genus Anthoscopus; species Anthoscopus minutus. The sequence goes on along the minus strand of VWYI01027456.1, from coordinate 19,946 downwards.
ATCACCACACCCTGTAAGCACACAGATGAAGCTCTCAGATAAATTCTTGTTCTCCATGAATGCCTAGAAATTATCTGATAATCCTATTGTTAAATTGCAATACTGAAAATCTTACAAGAAATGATACATTTATTTACACAAATCTGCTGTGGTTGGGAACTTGATCTGAGAGAGGAAGCAAATTAGCAACTAGGAATTTTAATGCCCAGTCCAATGCAATGATAAGTCATCAGTCTGGAATAAATTACTGCAAGTTAGCAAGAACCCAAATTTGAGGGCTAAGATCTTAAAGCAAGAGAGCTTGGCCTGTTGTACAGAAACACTGACAACCTAGTACATTTATTTATTCCCCTCTGGATGCATATAAGCCACATACTGCTCTGAAGAAACATTTTTGCACAGTCAAGCATCCAAAAAAAATTTAGCACTTTCCCCTTCCCTCTTGTGGCAGAAATAGGAGCTGAGTAAAGATAGGAAATTTTCATGTAAAAATGTGTTGGTGATGAACAAGTGCATTTTTTCCATAGATGGAAAGAAATCCAGAAGAGAGAATTAATACAGCTGTAAATTACTATGAAAATAGTGTAGACACCAGCACTCTTTTGAATGCCTTGACTTCAGTTCTTATAAAATAAATCTGAGCAAGGAAATAATGAAATATTGTAGCAATTAGCATCTTAGCAATACCACACTGACATATTTAGAAGTCTCTAATTACTACTCAGCTCTAGAAATGCTGCTTCTTCTAGTATTTTACAGTAGAAAAAGTGATGAGTTTGTCTGTAAGGCTATCGCAGCTCCTCCAGGCATAAGAACTGCATGGAGATGATGTGAAAAATGAGAGAGAGGCCTTCCTTCTTTTTGTCTCCACATACAACTAGACTAGAAACTCAGTTTCAGATTAGGTCCCACTAAAAGAGCAGGCCATATTCATTAGCATATTCAGAAAATTTGATAAGAAAATCTAGTTGCAAAACTTGATTTGTTTATATGGCAGTTCTGAGGGTGTGAAAGATCTGATTTTTAAAGTAATATCCTCCCCCTTGCTCCTTATAAGAGTAGTCTGGCTAAATACAAATAGATTTTTAAAGGAAAAACTAAAGGGACACTATTTTACCAGAATAATCCTGACAAATTTGAAACGGTCACTCCAAAACTTAAGGCACTTGAGAAAAAAAGAGATGGAGCTTTAAATATACTGGTCCAAGTGGCTGACAGTTCATGAAATCAAGTATTTCTGCTGTCAGCAACTGAAAAAGAGATCTTAAAGCGGGAAGTCTGGGCCAGCTTCAGGTGTTAGTGTCTACATTGCAGCTCATCCAGCTTGTAAGGCAAGTTATATTGTTGGATTTTAATCCTGAAGCAGCTTTTACTGTGCGTAGTTTTGGATAATCCAAATCACAACTTCTGGATAATCTGTATTTTACTTACTCATCTACAGGGACAAATGACTGTGTTTATACAGCTGGACTTCTAGAGGTTGAGTTTAAAGAAAGAATGTGCACGTGTCCTTTTGCCTTTGCATTTACATTACTGCCTTTCCAATATAACGCGTGCATCGTCTTTGCTCTGCTGAGATGTATACAGACTGCTGCTGCTAGTGAAGCTGCCCCTGCTTCATTCCCCTAGAAGAGATACCACAGAGCAGCTGTATTTTCCACATAAGCACAGGCATCTCTGATGTTTCATGAACATCCACAATATGATTTTTTGATTACACAACCCAACCAGCACATTTTAAATGTGTTTGCCCTTTGTTCCTTTTGACCTTTATGCCTTTGCTTACAATAAAACCAGTGAATAGACAAACTGCTATGCCACATCAAGTCCTGCTAGAATTCAAAAATAATTCTAAGTGTGGAAGTGTCAAGAAAGAATAAGTTTGCCCTGATCCATATAAACACTTTATTCAAATGCTTTGGGTACAGATAAACAGTCCTTGTGCAATGTCTGTTATGGTATCACCTGCTTCAAGCTGGAGACTGAAAGTGTTCTGGTTAATGGGACAGAAAAGTTTCTTGAGCTGCTCTGCAGCTGCAAGTAGTTCTGTATGTTATGCGGAAGCACTATCTCACATCTTTTAACAGTAATGCACCTCAGTAATTCAGATTTTTTCTGTTTTGTTTGTTTTGTGATTTTTTTTCTTCCACAGAGGAGGAACCACTGCTTTGTACTGCACTTACAGTGATGGGCTGTACCTGCTGGCATTTCCTGGAAAAGCTGAAATAAATATGATTTTCTTGGTATCCTTTATTGGACATATATATAAGTCTTAGTAAAAATGTTTAAAACTTTTCTTACAACACTACTAACTTAGGGTGTGGGGGTGGTGGTTCAAGTATTTGAAATTCTTTTCTATGTGAAGCTGAGTCCTAACAAGTACAAGACCTGATTTCAAACCAGTGGAAAAACCAGGAAAAATTCTGAGGGCTACAATGGAAACATTTGATGGATCCTTTAAAATGGTCTTTGGAATTTAATAAATTTGGTTTTATATTAAATAATTGGTAGTAGTCTAACACTTTTTTTTTTTAGTTTTATATAACATTGGCAGTTTCTGTAATCTCATTCCTATTGTGTCTTGAATTTCCTTAACCCTTGTGATATGTTTTCTGTAATTCCTATGTTACAGTTGCATTTCTTCAATTCCCTGACTGGTGCAGTGTCTGGGTACTCATAGCATGTCAACTTCCACATGGAGGAAAAACTAACTGCTTTAGATTATTGCTTTTTTTCTCCCCACCTCATCCTCCTCACTATATACAGTCTTTAAGAAGGACAAAGGCATAACACTCTTCCACTCCAGCTGCATTTTTTTCAAATGTTATTTCTACATTTGTTTCTTGAATATACTGGCTCTCAAGCTGTTCCTACCCATGTCTTCTTCCTACTTCACATGACAAAACAAAGCTTGGATAAATTATGCTAGAAACTTTAATATTCTTTATAGTAAGAAGAGAAAAAAATACCTGCAACACTGTTCTGTTCTGATTCTAGTTTTAGTGATCTTTGAGTGCTACCATTTTGAAGTGGTCTGCAACAGGTAATATAGAATAGCTGGTATGAAATAAAGCCAATTTGCAGCACCAAGCAGCATATGGGAGGATTTTGATAAGTGTGTGGTTTAACTGTGGTTTCACTTGGAGAATTGGATGTCTTTATAAGTGAAGTATTTCCAAGGTACAGTTATACTGCAATAAATAAAAAGTGTCCACAAAACCTAAGGTAACCAAAACTACAAACTGATACTTAATTAAAAAAAAAAATTAATGTGAGAAGTATTTTTTAACATCCTTTCCAGCTCTGGTGATTCTTCCTTTCAAGTTTACTTTTACTACCATCATAGCCAAAAACTGAATTTGCTTCTAATAAGTTAATATAAATGAGATAAGAATTTAAGGTATTTTTTGGAGGAGTTGTTGTTAACCATTAAGATTGCTTTATGTCTCTGAGGTTCAGAGATAGTGAAGAATAAGAGACAACTTGTTAACATTGCACAGAGAAAGAAAAACTTCACAAAAGTAGAATTTTGTTTCTAGGGAGGTTTAAATGTGGACTTCAGTATGTGTTCATGTATTTGGGGGAAAAAGTCAAAAGACATTCCATTTTAACTCAAGTAGCTACTCAGAAGAACTTCTGTGACAGGCGGCAGAATGTCTCATCAAAGTGAAACTAGAGTTGCCCTGCTGGGATTCCACCTGCTATGTAAAAGTGCTTCCACCTTCTTGCCAAGTGGAAAGAATTAGCCGACTCCAGCAGATTTTGGGTCTTTATCAGGTAAAAGTGATTCATTAGAATGTGAGATTGAGCACTAGAAACTGCACACTCCACAACTAGAACTAGAACCCTCCACATTAAAATTGTTTAAGAAAATTAATTTTCTAGCCATGGTAGTGAAAAAGTGTGCCATATTCTAGTGTAAATTTCCCTTCCCAAGCATTTCAGAGCAACAACAAATTAAGGTTCTGCCCCTTGGTCACAGGATGAAGAAGCTGTTTGAGTCACAATACGTATTCTACACCCAAAAATGTTCTTTTTGTGGTGAAAATAAAATGAACTGCTGGCCTTTCAGTATAATTTGGGAATGTACTTCAAATTGTAAGTACCTGCTGCATTTAGCATTTGTAAAAAGTTAGCACTCTGCAACAGCACTCCCTCACTAGCTTTTCACCTCTCTCCCTAGTAATTTAATTTTCTTTCCCCATTATGTCATGCTTTAGCACAGCTCAGGTCACAAATTCCTCAAAATAAAAATGAGGCTGATAGCGGTAGGTGCTATAACATGGTTAGAATTGCAAGATAAATAAAAATAACTCCTAATTGTACAAGTTATGTGCAGATTGACCACATTTTATCCACTGGTATCTCCAGTGGATACTGGGTATAGTATAATTTGTGCCATTTTCTTTAAGATCATATGCCTGTAGCATAGAATATCATGGGCTTGAAAGCAAGTAAACCAGCAGCAGTTTCCTCATTACATTAAACAATCACTTGAAAAGAATTTAATTTCACACCACAGTAACTACAACAGAAACCATCATGAGTGTATCAATGAAAGAGCCCCTCTGTTTTGGTCTGGTTTTCGTCCAGTTTGCAAACATTGTATCTAAGAACTGTTTGCATTGAAAGTACCCTAATATTTTGTGGGTTAGCAATCAGATTTATGTCTATAAAATAGTATTTTCCTACCAGATAGGAAAGACTCATCAGAAGATCTCCACTTCTCAGAAGTCTCCTGAACAATTTTACTTTCTTTTAGAATCCTTTAGTGACATCCTCCAGGCAAAGCCAACATACCAAATTTAACATTTCCAAATGTATCATTTGGAAAGCCATGCCTTGGTTTCTGGATCATCTTAATGCAGCTTTGAGTCACAGAATGATTTGTGTTGGAAAGGGGCTTTTAAAGGTCATCTAAGTCCAAACCCCCTGCAATAAGCAGACACATGTTCAACCAGATCAGGTTGCTCAGAGACTCGTTCAACCTGAGGGTATTTCCAGGCATGGGGGCTTCCTTCCCTGCACTGCACACACTTTTGGCCCTTTTGCACATACCTAGGCTGTAAAAATGTTTTTGATTTATAGAACTGGGTTTTGGAATACAAATCCTTTACTAAATTTGTAGGCAATATAATTGTTAGTAGGTATAACAACTGTCACAGGAGCTAGCAACTGCACTCAGCGCTTGACAACCATCAGCAATCTGCTTATGATCTCAGTTTCTCAACCAATCTCTATTATTGTCAGCTAGGAATCAAAACCTTAGGGAAAAAAGATACATTATTTTTGCGTTTCCAGATTGCTCTGTAAGGTTACTATGGACACAGAATATTGTAACTCTTCTTTCCATCCCCCAGACAATGCTTGTGGTGGTTGTGCTCAAAACTCGATGTTAGCTGCTGATCCAGAATGTATGAAGTCAAAAAAGAAAAACCAACACTGGCTTTTACCGAAATCACAGTATCCTCGAACACACTCCTACTACAATTTCTACTTCACATGCTGCCTTCCCATCTCTGACATTTTGTCTCCCCAGCGCACTGAAACATTACCCGCGCACCTTACAAACTTTTAAAATGTATGCAGCTTTCCCACATGAATGTTTAGGAAACTATAGCTACACTGAACGCCCTGAAATTCCGCATCCATCCGAGTTCACCCGTTTACGCGCACTTTTGGGAAGCGTTTTGTTAAACCACAAAGGCGGAACAGTCAAGGGTACTTGGACAAGGGCGGGCCTCTCCCCAGTCCCGCTGCTACCCAGCAGACACAGAGCACGCCTTTTTCTCTGACAATAGAAAATTTCGTGAGATTTCTCTCTTGTAGGGATTTTTGCATTAAAACAACTTCGCCTGTTCTGAGGCAGGATGCGCTGGCGCTGCAGGCGGGACAAGCCTGTTGCGGGCAGCAGCGCTGCTGGGGGCTGCGGGCGGCGCGGCACGGCATCTCCGCCGGGAACACAGCCAGCCGGGGGAGGGACGCCTTCTCGGAGGGATCAAGCGGCAGTTCAGGGGGGCTCTGCACGACTCCCCCACGCCCCATCTCCGCCGCGCTCCCTCGCGGGAGGCAGGATCGCCGCGGCGGCGCTCACGCCCATCGCCGGGGTAAACGCGGCCGCTCCCGCGGGCTCTCGCCGCAACCCCGCTGCCCCCGCCCGACGGAGACAGCTCCGCGCGGCGATGTGGGGACGCTGCCGAGCCCGTCCCGGCCGCTCCCGAGCCGGGGTCGCCCGGGA
>VWYI01027456.1:497-13343 GCA_013399455.1 Anthoscopus minutus | reverse complement strand
CTCCCTCACCTGAGGGTCGCTGGCGGGGCCTGAGGCCGCCGGAGAGCGCGGCGGAGGAAGGGAGGCCGGGGCTCGGCGGGCGGCCGGGGCATCACCGTCGGCGGCGGGGCCGGGCCGGGCCCGGGAGGGAGATGCGTGCGAGCCCCGGGCGGCGGCGTTGCCCCGGGCGCGGCGCGGAGAGCGGGGTTCCCGCAGCGCGGAGCTCGGCTGCCGCTATCCTGTGCGCCGCGGCAGCAGGGCGCGAGGGGAGGCCTCCAACTTTCCTTGTCCCGGGAACTGCGGCCGCCCGAGGGGACGCCTGCTTTTGGCACGGGAAACGCGGGCTTTGAGTCTGGACCTCACGCTCTAGGGCTGGTAGCTCGGGGAAGTGCTTGTCTGACGCGGGTACAGAGCCACCGGTTGTTGCCTTGGGCTTTTCCCACGGCGACCGTTCCTGTGTTTCGGCACAGCTGACTTTGGTCGTGGATCCTATTGCTGGTGAGGCTCTGGCAATTTACTCTTAGGCGAGTTAGTGCTTGATGTATGCTCAGGTCTTTCACACGTGTGTGCAAGTAGTGCGCTCGCTGTGTTCTTGATGCACTGCAAATATCAGGCTGTGACCCTCTGCTTTTAGAAGCTCCTGGCTGAGCGTGCAAGAGGCAGGAACTATAGTGCCGTGGTGCAGGTTGTACCAGAAGCCTAAGGGCAAAGACATCAGCTGTAAAATTGCTTATCGAAAGACTGTAACTTCCTCGGAGCAGTACCTGCTGTAGTTGCGCCCTCAGTGCACACGTGGTACGCTGGCATGCACATGCTGTGTGTACATGGATGTGGCAAACAACCCTGCGTTCAGAACATTCTTGTACTTTATCTGCGATCTTGTATTAGCACTTAGCACCTCTTGTTCTATGTGCGTGTTTGTATACTGAAACCTACACATCAGCTGAACGTGGTGTGTTTCAGTATACATGTGCACATATATACACACATACTCTTTCTGTCCCGAAGTACAGGATCTTAAAGTCTAGGCCTGAAAATTAATGGAGTAAATACTTCAGAGAGAGTGACCATGAAAAGGTTTCTTTATTTCATGGTATTAATCTTATATATTTTTTTAAAGTAATTTTCCACTTCGAGTCATCAAAAACTTCAGAAAAGTCTAAACTGCAAAAGCAAGTAAGTGGCCAACTTGCCTGTGCTGCTGGTGCTTGGAGTGCTTTTACAGATGACTGCTACAATTCCTTTCATTATTAAAGAAAATTAGCTGTGAGGAGTTGGTGACTCTGCTTTGATGTATTTCCAGTAGCGTCTGTTTCTCCGGTTATTGCAGGTATGCTTACTGCCAGATTTTTATTGATGCTTGTTAGGGCTTCATGTGTATGTGTACCTTAAGCAGGCACACTAGCATACTGCAAAGTTTGCATATTTTCCCAACTACATATAGTAGGACAGCCTTGTTCAAAGTTGGAAGTATAATTAATTACTCATATTTTCTGAGCAAGAAGTTCAACAATGAGGGAAAGGCAGGAATTAACTTGGAGTGTTAAATCAGATAAATTCACTCTTAGTGATGTAGCTGCCAGGAGACATTTGGCAACTGGGAAATATGGAAGGTCGGTTGGAAGCTGTAGCTTTCTTTCCCTTTTAGTCTCTTGTCTTTCTTTGCTTAAAATGTTTGCGGTTTCAGGAGCTCAACAACTGAAAATATACTAGTTCTAGCTAGTAAGAGACAAAAAAATGTTAGCTATACTTGTTGGAGTAGAAATGGAGCTACTTCATCTTAAGTGAATCAGTAAAGGTTGTACTAAACCACATAGGGTTTTGACATCTGTGGTTTATGATCACTTTATTGAGACTGCAAATAGAGACTTGATTGTATAATTGAATGCTTATGTATTACAAATACTGTGCTTCATTCATAGTGTAAATATTTTTTATTTTTTGTCCATTTCTGTTTTTGTGTGGCTGTATGGAATAGGTGCCTTATTTGTCAGCTCTTTTCTAAACCAAATTATTTTCCCAGGCTTGGAGTTAAAAATAATAAATGGTGATTTTATTTATAGTTTATCAGATCAGTCTGTTCATTGACATTTCAGTGGATAAAGATGAGGAAGGTTTGGATTTGAGTATTTATATCTTGCTGCAGAGAAAGTAAAAAGTCATTACTATAATCTGAGACTGGTCTGGAGGGGGAGCTAGTGTCAAAGCCAAAGTGACTTAATTTTCTGGATGCCTTCAAAAGCTTGTTGTTTGATCATAGAATATGCTTCTAATACAATAAGGAAAACAAATATAGATGATGCATGCTATGAATGATTGCATTAATATGCATCTCTTGCATGATGAAAATAATCTTCAAGTAAGGTGATGTGTGATTTTTTTTTTAGGGAAGTAGAGTATGTGTTTTGCTATTGTGCAACAAAAACTGTATCCAAAGAACTTTGAAGTTTAAATCATGAAATGGCAGAATTGGAGATTCTTGTAAGACGTGTAATGTGGCCTATAAATATAGGGTTAAATGTTACATTTTCCCCTACAATGTTGCTTTCAGTATATTGCATGGAATGGCTTAGATGATGTTCAGTGTGTGATACTGAATATTTTTTCTTGGTATCATATAATGTGTGGCCTCACAATTTGTTTATGTGCTGTTCATACTCTTAATTTCCTCTTTTGCTGTTTCATTGCCTTCAGTCTCTAGTGCCTGCATGTTTCACTAGTAATATTTTCACATAAGTCTCCTGAGATATATTATGTATTCCTTTGTGTTGAGTATCCAATTTAGGACCTTTATGGTATGATTTTTCAAAATAATCTATCAGTATTTTAATGATTTATATGTTTTCAAATATTTTCCCATAAAGGTCTAATTTACTAACAATAATCTGGTTCTTTTTTTGTTATTTTTAATAAAGTCCTCAACAGGGATCCATGAATGCATATCTAGAAAAGACCTCATTGCTTGATTTGTAGTATGGTGTGTGTTGATTTAGACTGCAAGTATAAATACTTATGTTTGTTGCAGGGTACTAAGTCCATAATTTTGATGAAGAAGGGATTGCTTATTAAAAGTTTATGGGCGTTTTTGATTTTTTTTTTCTTTTAAAGATGATTAGTATGCAAGAAAAAAGAAGAAAATAAAATTTTCCAGGATAGTAATAATTCCCTCACTTGTCCTACCATACCTATCTTATTAACAACACACTTGCCAGCATTTGCAGTGCATATGGCAAGGTCCTTATATAATATAGTGTTGTTATTTTTTTTCTAACACATCTTTCAGTAACAGAGCAAGAGTACCTAGGGCACAAGGGCATAGAGAACAAGATCAAATAACCTTTAATTTTTGTGATGTGACTATATATTTTTTTTACCAATGGTATTTTTACCAATGGTTTTTTACCAATGGTTTTTGATAGTCAACTGTTTAAAACTCCACAAAATTCTTTGCACATAATCAAAATGTTCAACGTTTTAGATTAAAAAAAAGTCAACAATTCTGATGCGCTGGAGGAATCACTCTGTCCTGTGGGATTGCACATATGACTAATACACATGTAGCATATAAGTCTTTAAAAATGCTGGAATTTGTCTATTCTGCCATGAGACTTGTGCTACTTGAGCTAGCTAGGAATGTGATACTAGTAATTTGTAATTCAGCTAGGCTCCAAATGATGGTGTCTGTGTATGGTTTTCTGAGGTTTTTAAGTGTTTGAGACTAGAGTTGAAACTCTGGAATCTTGGGTTCTATTCCAGGCTCTGGGAGTGAGCATGTTGTGTTGGATGCTGTTTTTTCTGCTTATTCCTTTGTGTGGTCCTGTCCCAATCTTCTTTGCCCTTATCTGAATTTTTTATCACAGTCCTATTTTCCCCAAGTAAACAGTTTGTTTCTTGCTAAAGGCCTTCTTATCTGACATCCAGTATTCCTGCACGTAGAGGTTCTAATTATTAAATTGTTTATCCCAATTTCTTTCACTGTTTGAATCCTTTCTGGTTTTCACAGTCCTGTCTACTACCCTCAGTTTCACATCCAAGTCTCTGTCATAAAAAGGATCTCTCCTCTCTGTGTTGTGCATTTCCACTGGCTCCTGTAGTTCTCTTTTCTGTAGTTTTACACCTTCAATTTTGTGCTTCATTCTTCCTGGCTTCCCTCATGTGAATTTTATTTTTCCTTTCCTGCCTATCTTCCTACCTGTCTCAGACTTGGTCTGTATCCCAAACTCAAGATTGTGTTCACTGTGTTAACTGTATCAGTTTTCTCCCACACTGCCATTCTTTCTTCAGTCAAATTTCATTGGTTCCTCTCTTTTGCACCCTTTTGTTCATGTGGCTAGCTTGTTTTCATAGTTATTGGATCCAGCAGGGGTATCACTGAGAATAAATTTACATGCCAGTGATCCATCCTGATAGTCAGGAAAGCAAGCAGGCATATCAAGAGCTTGACTTTGTGGGGAAGTAATGTCTGAGCTGCAGTGCAAAAATGGGATATACAAACAAATATAGCTGGGACAGGCTACAAAAGAGAAATTTAGAAAAATTGTCCTGGTATGTAGGGATGACACCAAGAGACCCAATGCTCACCTAGAGATGACACTTAGGAAGAAGATTAAGGGCAGCAAGAAGAGTTTCTTGCACTACTTGAGTAGTGAAAAGCAGAACAAATAAAATAGGACCTTCTTTTGGAATGTACTCGTTCAACCTGAGGGTAGATACAGATAAGGTTGGGGTACCCTGATCCCTCTGTTCCTTAGTTGAGTCACTGCCAGCAAGATCTCCCAGGCTTCTGTGCTTAGTAACAAGGGTTTGAGGAGAGTAGCTGCCAGCAGTGGCTGAGGATTCAGCTGGAGATTAGTGAGAGAACTCAAATCCTACCAGGGCATGGGGCCAAATGGACTGTGCCTGTGAATGTTGATAGAGCTGTCCAGAGTCACAGTGAGGTCCTTCCCCATCATCTTTGAAGCATCTTGGATACCAGAAGACCCTCCCAATGGCTGAACAAAGGTGTATGTTGCACCCTCCAAAAAGGCCAAAATACAGCCCAAAGAGCTACAAACCAGCTAGCTTCCTTTCTATCCATGGGCAAATAAGGTCATGGGTGTTCTTGGAGCATATTTCTGGTCACAAAAAGGAAGTGAATGGGAGCAATCAGCATGGATTTATCAAAGGTAAATCAAGCATGATGAGGTAGATTGCCTTCTATGGTAAGCTGACCAAATGTTTGGATGAGGTAAGAACAGTGTATTTAATTTTCCTGGACTTCAGTAAGATTTTCAACTCTGTCTCCAACAATATTCATATATCCAGATTTGGACATTACAGATTGCTGGGGAATATAGATGATGTAAAAAAGACTGGTTGGATGGATGGCCTCAATAAGAAGTGCTTAATGTGTCATATAGGGAGGTTGGTAACAAGAGAGGTACAGCAGGATTTGTCCTGAATAGTGACAAAGTGTGCTCTTGTGCTTTCAGATGACACCCAAATTGGGGGGAAATAGTTGCTGTGCTTGATGATGGGGCTGCTGTTCAGAGAGACTTTGTCACTGTGAACACAAGGCCCATCTGGAGCTTTGTTCAAGAACAGCTGCAAAGTCCCACACTGGTGAAAGAGGAGCGCCTTGCAGTGCTGGAAAGCAGCTCTGCTGGAAAAACCTGGGGCGCTGGCAAACAGCACTCTGACCATGCATCAGCAGCAGCATGCTCCTGCAGAATCATAGAATAGTTCCTAGCTATGAGGACTGCTAAGAAAAAGGGGAAAAAAATGAACTCTCAGTCGGATCCTATACAAAGGGACATAAAATATCTTTCAGTTCCAAACCCTCTGCCATAGGCAGATTCCACTAGACCAGGTTGCTCAGAGCCCCATCCAGCCAGGGATGGCCTGGCCTTGAACACTTCCAGAGATGGGGCATCCACAATCTCACTGGGCTCGAGGGGCTCCAGTAAAATTTTTTTTAAAAAAATTTCTTCCTAGTATCTTATTTAGACTTACCCTCTTTCAGCTGAAAGCTGTTCTCCCTTGCCCTACCACTATGTGCCCTTATTGCCCTAATTTTCAAGTCTCTCTCCAGCTGTCATGTAGACCCCCTTTGGTCTCTGAGGTTTTGCAGGAGCCTTCTCTCCCTTTCCCTCTCACTCTCCACAACCCTGACTTTCTCAGCCTAAAGAAGAGAAGGGCAGCAGCATCGTTGACTCTATGAGAAGGAGCATGGCCAGCAAATGGAGGGAAGTGGTTGTCCCTCTCTACTCGGCGCTCATTAGACTGCCTCTAGAGTGCTGTGTCCAGTTTTGGGACTCCATACAGGAAAGACATTGATAAATAGAAGTGCAGTTGGTGGAGGACTAACAGGATGGTTAGGGAGCTGGAGCACTCATCCTGTGAGGACAGGCTGAGAGAGATAGGGTTGTTCAGCTAGAGAAACAGGTGATCTCAGTGGGATCAAACAACAGCATGCTGGTTTTTTTGAGGACATCGCTGAGAAGATAGGCTCTTTTACTGAGATGTGTGGGGGGAGGACACAAGGCAGTGTTCAGAAACTAGGTTCAGGTTGGATATAAGGAAAAGCTCTTTCCTTGGAGGTACTGAAGCTGTGTAAGAGGTTGCCCTGAGAAGCTGTGTAGCTTCTGTCTTAGAGGTTTTCAGGACCTAAACAGGAAAGCTGAGCAACCCATTCTTAACTCCTATCTGACTTTGAGTGGAGATTGGACTGAGTGGTGGTCCTTTCCAAGCTCTGTTATCCTGTGAGTCTACAGCTGTGGATCTTTAGTTCCCAGAAGCCTTGGAGGAATGGAATAACTACAGACAGAATATGTAGGTGGCTCAGCTGTGACATATCAAAACAAAATCAGAAAAGTAACATTACAGTGAGCTTGACAAAAGCATCACTTGTATGGCAGAGTAAGAATTTTGCAGTCTCTTAGAAAAATGTATGTAGAGCGTAAAGCATACGAATGATTAAACATTTGGAGACAAATAATCTTTTGTAATGAAGTGAAAGTGTATTTTTATGTAGCTTTCCTTGGAAAGAGGAAAAATAAGTTTTGCATGCTGTGTAAACATCGAAGCAGCTTTGACGTGGACACCTGGCACAGAAAGGGTCATCTTGAAAAGCCTTTGGCAACTTAAACTGAAGAATGATTCTTCTACAAGGAAGTATCTGTCAGCCTTAAAAATTGGTGATCTCTCTTGGTCATTTGTCATGATAAGTATATAAATTAATATTATGTAGCCCATAATGCATCATTTCAAGGTGATGATTTTCTGACGAACTGTTAAATCAGTTGCAATCAATTTTGGTCCTTCCACCCCCCAATATTATACTAAATCCCTCACATGATTATTGGTTTTTCCTGCTCTTTTCTCCCTACCCTGGCACATTTCAGGGTGGGGAATAAATAAAGAAAGAGAAGTAGTTCTAAGATGCATGGAGCCCAGTAACTGTTTTGGAAGACATTTGACTAAAAGTCTTCCAATCAGAAGAGTTGCCTGCAGCAGAGAACTATTGTGAAATAACAGGCTGGATGTATATATTTAAAATTTATTTTTCATTTTTCTTATTTAAGTATGAGACGTTAAATGAGGTACGATCTTTTTCTGAGGTTTTTGCCTCTTCATTTATATATGCTAACCTGTACTCTTTAGGTATCCTTCCTGAGACAAATTCTGATTTCTACAGCAAAGCATAGTTTCCAGGAATCAACAATTGTATTTAGTTCCTTCAAATATTATTAGACATTTATAAAGCATAATGTGCATAATTTATTTTCAGAATATATAACACAATAAAAAGAAATAGTTGGTCATTCTAGAACTTTCATTCCAGAAAGTTTATGCTGCTACAATTACTTTGTGGTAGCAATATTCTGAATATAACTGCTTTTTAGGAGTATGCTTTCATTATATGTTTGTTTCATAATCTTACAGTATGATGAATAATTTTCTGTAATGTGAGAGAATTTCTTTTGTGAGGCAGTTAATAGCAATAAATATCACCATGACATTATTAATTCTGCATGCTACAGACTCTTTAGAAGGTTGTGGAACATTGCTGTGAATATCTTATGGACATCAGTTTTGACTTGCTGTGAATTAAAGTCTTTCTTCAAAGCATTGCTCTTACAAAAGGTTTTGTAAAAGAGCAGTAGGAATTCTCTTCCAATAACCTCCCAATGTTCATGTTTAGTTTATTATAATTACTTATGTTGGACTTCACCATAATTTGTTTGCACAGTGGCACAGTAACTTTTCAAGGTAAATCTGATTTTTATGGGTGCTGATATATTTGTTAAGCTTTTTGGAGTTTATTTTTTTGAAGGTATTTTTATTCATGTATTTAATAAATATTAAAGTAAGTATTTATCCAATACACTGTTTATTGATGCGTTCATAAAACATATTTGTAAAAATACTTGTTTAAATTGTTAATGTATGAAATGACAAAAATTTCTTCTTAAAACCCTTTGCCTCTAAGGAAAATCTGCTTGACCAAGTTCAGAATGTGAGCTATCAGGTTGCCTGGAACCTTTGTCTTTAGCTCTGTGCCTCCACTTATGATGATAAAATATGTAGTATACTTGATATGCTATACTTAGCTGACATTTTTTCTCCTTTTGAGTTTTGCTAAACAACTTGCTTTGTTTGGCAATCAGTGCTCACACAACAGCTAAAACTGTTCCCTCTCAAGGATACAGTCATCTAATGTGGATCTAATGTGTTCATGGATACTCTCTCCCCCCACCTCCTTTTTGCTTTTCTCTCACCCTGAGTTCTATAAAACCATGGCAGGGCACCTATATCTTTAGTTTCTCTCAGCTACCTAGCCAAACATTTGTTTCTTATTTAGGGCAAGATTTGAATATACAGGAGAAAAACTTAAAACCAAGCATAAATGTTTTCCTTACTTTTGAGAGGGTTTCAGTGAGAGACCTTTGTGGTGTTGTGTGCTGTGTCTCAGTATGCTTAGATAGTCTCTGCCTTTCCTTTTTCTGTAGTCTGGGGTTTAGAATGACTTGTTCACAGTTTACAGTCTTCTTGATGCATGTCTTCACATTTCTGTTCAATAACTAAATCTGTTTCACAGTTATCTTGGAATTTGTTTTTTTAACAGTACAGCATCTGGCTTTTTGATCTGTCTATTGCTTGAGGTGTTTTTAAGTTATAGCAGCTAGGACAGCGTGAATTACACCTTTTTCCTCTTGTGGCCCACTGGAGGCATTCAGTGGCATTGAAAGATGTTCTTCATTGCAGATGCCTACTCAGCAGTCTGGATTTTGGATTGAACTGCTAGACATTCTCTTTGCAGTGGTTTTTGTCTTTCTAGCATCAGTGAGGTGGTGCTGGACTAGGTATCAATACTGTTTGCTCTGCCAGTCTGTAAAGATGGATGGCAATTTTGGTAATATGGCAGCTTACATGACACCCTATGACAATGTTTTCAAATTCTGCAGATACATGCTTTGTGTACTTCATAGGGAGCAGGAGATGTTCCCTAGCAGGTTGTTGATGGTTTTTTCTGATGTAATTTTTTTTTCCAGTGGCAGCAGGATCCTTGTAATGCATGTGAGAAAGCCTTTTTCCTTCTTCACTTAATTACAACAGATAGTGCTCTTACAGATGAGGAATTCAGTATAAGTAGAGCAAAGAAATGTTGTTTTCCCAAGGAGCTAGGCATACATATGAGATACAGAGAGATCAACATAATTTAAAATGCTTGTTTCATTTTCCTGTACAACGTACTGCAGCATCATGCATAGGTGATGTTAATAATTCTGCAGATTCTGCATCTGCAGAAGAGCTGAGAGAACACAGTCTGTATTCAGTTGCTTGCTCTTAAGACCCTTCTGTATGTGTGCACAAAGTTGCTGGCAGTTTATCCTTAGGTAGACTGAACACATCTAGTTGCTTCAAGCTGTTGGGACAAGAATAGGAAATATCCCAATATCTGACATAGGGTCATAAAACTGCTTGTTGAGATGTAACAGGATATGCTGGCATCTCTTTTCGAGAGATGTTTTGATTCTAGACTTTCCAAAGAATGAGTTTGAAATACTGTTTTACAGAGCATTGATTTTTGCTTACTTCTAACTCCACTGCTTCCTGAGGTCCTGTAACAGATAAGATCTTTCTCTCTTGGCTTTGAAGAGACATTCACAGTTTGGTGACAAACTATTTTCAGTCAAGACTTCCAAGACTGTGGTTTCTGTGGCACATATTCTTATGTAGTTTGTGATTACATTTACTATTCCAACTGTATCAGTCTCAGATTTGCTGTTTGAGTGCTGTGGCTCTTTGGAGTGGGCTTGCTCATTCTTCACAAGAACAGAAGGGGAACTGTCAGATTTGTATGCCTGCTAAGTAGATTAGTTAACTGCATGCATGCCCTCAGTGTTGGTTTGTTCACAGTTACAGGTTTCACCTGTGGTTAAAATACCCTTATATCCAACTTTTTATGTCAAGTGGACATCAGTTGTCATTAGGAAACAATTAAATGTAAGTCTTTTTAATCTGCAGTTTTTATTGACATGACATGTATTTCCCCCTGCCCCTTCTGATCTTTGATTGGTCCTTTTATATTTGTTAACTTTGGGGATCCCTTTTGTAGTACTTTGGCCTGTCTGATTCCAGGTTTACTCTTGCTTACATAGCATCCTGCTTTCTCCAGTGGAGAGCCCTTTTCTTAGAGGAGAGATTTGGAAGATGAGCATAAAATTGACTGTGGTACAATATAGTACAGATTTTAAGATACTTTCAAGTCATGCCATGTTCATTAAGGCATTGGTATGATATCCTGAATGTCATGGAGTCATAGAATGGTTTGTGTAGGAAGAGACCTTAAAGGTCATTCAGTTCCAGCCCCCCTGCCATGAGTAGGGGTACCTTTCACTACACCAGGTTTCTCAGAGCTCCAGCCTGGCCTTGGACACTGACAGGGTTGGGGCATCCACATCTTCTCTAGGCAACCTGCTTCAGTGCCTCACCACCCTCACAGAGAACAATTTCTTCCTATTATCTGATCTAGATCTACTCTCAGTTTGAAGCCATCCCCTGTTGTCCTGCCACTACATGCTCTTGTCAAAAGCCCCTCTGTCTTTCTTGCAGGCTCCCTTCAGGGGGAGGCCTGTAAGGCAGAAATTAGGTTACTATGAAGTCTTCTCTTCAGGCTGAACAAACCCAATTCTGTCAGTCTTTCCTCATAGGAGAAGTGTTTTGCTATAGATTGTTTAGAAAATAAAATGATTAATCTTGGCCTTTTGATTTTACAGATTTATATGACTAATTCTTTATGCTTTCAAAAATCTGAGCTAGTAAATGGAGGTAATAGTTTACTGTCCCATCAGAAATGCTAGCCAGTTTAATGTGGTTAAATTTGAAAATAAGTGGGAAAAATATTTAGCAGAATTGTATCTTGTTTATTTCAGAGTGCTATCTTGAAGGCACATGCAGATTCTGAGCAGCTGTCATACTGAGTCCGGCCTTTTAACTTTCTTCATGTTTATATAGCTAATATAAAAACAGAAACACTTTTTCACAGTTCTTAAATTTTCATTGAAATGTATTTCCTCGTGACGTTGATATGAAATGCTACAATATGGTCATACTGTGCTAGACAGCCAAGGTGCAACCTCAGTGTTGCTGAAAATTGTTTCCTGCTGAGAAGTTTGTAAATAGTGGGTAAACCGCACTGGCAACTGCAGGTCAAATGTATTTAGCCAGTTTTTTGTTTCTTAAAGGGGATTACTGTGATCTGACTTCTAGGACAGTAAAGAACTGCTTGTGTGATTAATGTTCTCTGTGTCATTCTGTTATGCAAGAGCTCCTTGAAGTCATAAGCAAATAGGGAATCTTTAACATTTTGTTAGTGGCTTTTCTCTTGAAGTCTTCTACAGTTGTGTAGTATTTAGCTTCTTACTGTCCCTGACAGAAGCAACCACAATGAAATAGATTATTTATCTGGTTTAAGCATATCTTATCAAAAAAGGTCATGGTTTTAAATGTTCTTTTTGAAATCATTAGTACTGTGAGAGGGAAGCATTTGGAATGCTCCTTTGGACAGTTCTTTTCTTGGTTACTGCTTAAAAATATTTTATTAATATGGTGTTTATTAACTGTTATCACCTGGTGTTGAATTGTATATAGAACTCAGGGCCCTTAGATTGTGCGTTTTTATTTTATATTAGGTCAAATGTGATTGTAGATAAAAAAATGCTGTGAACCATGAGTTACCATGTGAAAATTCTTCAGCTGTGTTTGGATATGCTGTGTGAAGACTTACTGTTATTTTGAAGGTAGATAGTCCCTGGTGTGCACGTTGTATGTGCTAACATAAAAAATACAGTGTGACAGTATTTAAGAATAAACAATGATAAACCAAAATGGAATATTGTCATTTGAACTGATTTCTAATGACACTTGTACTGTTACAGGTGTCTGTCTCCCCTTAATTGCAGTAATTACATATGTGTAATTGGTGACAGCATGTATAGTGTGTAGAGAAAAGATATTTGGAAGGCAGACTCCTTAGTTCTTAAGGGTGCATTTTAACCTTCAACAAAACATTTTGTCTCTCATCTGTCTCTTATCTTGCACTTTTTCAGCTTTAGACTTTCTATTTTCTGATGGCAATGTATGAAGTGTAGTGACAAGTTTGTCCTTTATCCAGTAGGCTCTCTTAAGGAGTTCAGTGATGGACAGCACTGATGTCAAACTATATCTCTGTAAAACTAAGTGTACAGTGAAAGCTGCTACAAATTTTGCTTGTATATCAGGCTTAAGATTACAGATGATTTTTTTAAACATTGTCTCTATGTCTTTTCTTTCGTGTTTCCCAGTGTTCATCCATATACTACCTTTTCTTTTCCTACTTTCTTG
>VWYI01027455.1:0-25118 GCA_013399455.1 Anthoscopus minutus | reverse complement strand
ATTATCTGGATTTTTTTTTACCAGAAATAAATGTCAAAATGTCTTCAGTTTTTATGTTTATTGTCAAATTTTGAAAATAATGGGAGAGCTTCATGAACAGCAAATTATTAAAGATAATAAGCATACAAAGCCTGTTCTAGCATCTTTTAGTTCACACAAGGTGTTTAGATCCCTTTTATCTGGACCTGTGTACACAGTACAAATCACCAAAACACTCTCACTTTGAGACTTATTTTAAAAAGCACTTTGTGAAATTGAACTCAAACAAAGAAATAATACAGTTCATTAAAGAACTCATCAGTGTACCAGTCTTGTTATTAAGCAAAACAATCAGTTTAATTTTTTTTAATTTACAAAACCATTTGGGGATAGTCAGAAAATTGAGCATTGCATACCATACTGTCGTATGTACATTTTAAGATAATTAGATGTTCAATATCCAGGATTTCCAGAAAGAGGAAGAGCTATGGGCCTTATTCTGATTTTGAAATTCAAACCTCTTGATTGCATTTTCATTATTTTTTCTAACCCCTTGATTTTTTCATCTCTCCTCCTATTCCTTTTCCACCCAGCAAGATTTTGGATGTGTGGGGCAATTTATGTTTGTCATTGTTTGAATGTAGGGTATATGAAAATGATGCAAAGACACTGGGAATATCTTCCAGGCTTGTTTGTGCTGTTTCAGAGAGCAAGGAACTGAGTGGTGGGAGCTCTCTATATTCTGCTTAATAACATTATTTTAGTGTCTATGGACTCTAAGTGTAAAAAAAGTTGTTTAAAGCAAAACACCGTACAAAAAGAAATAAAAATTCCATTGCACAGAAACAAAGCAAAAACTGCCTCAAATTTCAACTACCACAAATATCTGATTTAGGAGTTGTATATCACAGGAAAATACATCTACAAAATGCTGCAGTTCTGCTAAAGTCAGTGTAGTCACTGATCTACATTAGATGAAGGGCTCAACAAGATGTGTAAAACTTCATTGTCTAACGCTATAAGAAGAATTGTGCTTTTCCTTTTGTTGAGTGTTTTTATTTTTCATCCTTTTTTTCAAACCACCCTGGGAATTCAGCCAGTGACAATTTGGCTCTCTAGATTTGCCACTTGTTTGCTGGTTCTAAGTTTACTACCCAGAGTTGCATGGCAGAATAATTGAGGAAAACCATGGGTTTTATTGAATATGCACACCTTCCCGCTATGTGTTTCCCCTGCCACCTCAGCCTGTGCAAACATCTGTGTGGATTACTCCTTCTTCAGTCTGACCCTTTCTGCCTGATGCAGGCAGATTGAGCCATGACGCAACAGGAGATGCAAAGCTCACAAATAGGTAAGAATAAATACATAAGAAGAAAATAAAACTGTGCTCTGCCAAGCTGTTTACAAGGGAAACACCCTTTCCAGAAGTAAAATTTCCCATCTTGTGTATTGCCACCAGCAAGTAATTTTGGAAGGCAGATATTGCCTAAACTGGATATATCTGGCTGTGCCTGCTATCCAAAACAAAATGGGGCAAGTTTACCTTCTCTGTTCCCAGTTCTCCTTCTCTGCTTCCAGTTCAGAGGGTATGCAGGAAACTGCTGGAGGATTTGAGGTAGGAGCTTTCATGACATCTCCATCCAATTGACTGCTAGCATGTTTGAGCTGTGATGGCATCCCAGAAGAGTTTCTAAACTTAATTCTGTCCTCACTTGTAAGTTAGAATCTGTCACATTTACTCTATAGTATATCTTCTCTTTCACCAAAAACATGGAGTTTTGCTTATTTTTCTGTCCTACCATTTAATATCTTTACCTCATATATTATGTTATCTAAAAAGTATTATTTTATCAGGAAAAATATTTTTATGACAGGAGAACACTGATGAACTACTTAACTACTTAATTGAGACCTGCTTGAAAAAGTCACAAATTTTCCTTACCCAAAACATTTAACTCTGAAGCAGTTCAGCACTAAGCTGTGTTTTACTGCAGTCCTGCACTGTCCCCTTGAAAGCTGTGGTCAGGTAGTCAGTCTGACGTGCTGACATTTTGCAGGTCCCAAATTTCATGTATGAACTATGCCTCTTCTGGGGTTTCTAAGTTTTCCTCTGGACAAGCCACAGAAAGAAAAATGGGAAGCAGAAGATTGTGGCTCACTGGGATTAACATAATCAAACAAAAATGCAGGTGTCATCAAACAGTGTGACACAGTAGCCACAGGGATCTTAGTATTGAGCTGACCTGACACAAAAGATTTAGTATCAGTTTAAAAATCAGTGTTCTGCCCTTTTTGTAGTATGTTTTTGTTTGCTTGTTTTCTTAAAGTTTGAAATGCACATTCATTTTTTCAGGATCTTAACAAATTATAAAATATTGGTAAAAAGAGAGCTGAATAAACTCAATACTTTAATACTGTCTATCTTTTTTAGTTGCATACATAGAGCTATAAGCTGAGGACAGCTGTTTCATTGTTATTTGTCTAAAGAGCAATTTGTGGTTAAAGTATAAAAAAACCCAAACAAATTCCTTGCAAATTATTGACAAATACAGATACACAGATCCTGAGTGTTGTGAGATTTGCCAGATCCTGTAACGTATATAAGATTTTGGATTTAAACTCCCTCTGGAAAGATCCCATCTAGGTCTGAAATACACAGTGTTAATATCAGCCAAAAGTGAAACTCTCCTTAATATTCTAGGATTAAAAGGTGAAGGGTGACTACAGAGGTAAAGAGTGTCACCTGGATGACAAATACAAAACAACATTTACTGTTTGGAAGGAAAACAGGAAAACAAAAGATTAATTTGGTATTGTGTTTTGGTTCCCAAAAGAATTCGACTGCTACTTTAACTAGCTAATGTATTCTTGCAATAAAGTCCTTTGAGTCATAAAATAACTCATTTAAAGAGGAAAAAAACCCCA
Source organism: Anthoscopus minutus (assembly GCA_013399455.1). Lineage (NCBI taxonomy): Eukaryota > Metazoa > Chordata > Aves > Passeriformes > Paridae > Anthoscopus > Anthoscopus minutus. Next base: position 22,214 of record VWYI01027455.1, on the reverse strand, counting down.
ATAACTCCAGCTGCATGTGTGTTTTACTTTACTATTTCCATTTAAATGCATATTTTGACTACACCATTGGTAAAAAGTACCAATATAACATTCCCTATGGAGGGAATTGTGGGAAAAATGGAACCTTTTGAGTGTGTAGGAGATGGGAATAGAGGGGAATAAGGGTCAAATCATGACCCTCTACCATTTTAAAAAGAAATTAAATTCTCTATTTGCCAAAATAAATTAACTTTACAGAAATAAAAATGTGTTCTGGATCAGATTTTGACTTAGAAAATGGTATGAAAACGGATTAAAATTGAACATACACTTAAATCTAGGCCCTGGTATTAAGTATTAGACGTCTTAGAATTCGCTGTAAGTTTGCACCTGTAAAGCACTGTAGAGGTTTTGTAAAGAATGACAGTAATTACAAATGGATCATTTTGTCAGTCTAGAAAGCCAATTCAGAGAGGGCATATTATTGCCTCACAAGCCTCCTTCATTAATGTTGGTTATTTACTGGCTACTTGAGGAACCCAGGATCTGAAAAAGCCTTAGTAGTCCCTGAACCCTCAAACTTTATGAGGCCAGTATCAGACGATGATAGCTTGCTATGAAAAACCACAGACAAGAATACCAAAAAAACCATCAAAGGTGTAACATGTGCTGAAATGGTCAGCAGTGCTTTCTGCTTATTAACAAGTCCACTATCATCAAGGTTCTGGAAAATGAACTGAAGTCTTCAGGAAAAAAATGAGGTGGTTCTGCATATTCTTATAGGGAATTCTAGTCTGGCACACAAGCACTGTCGGAATTTATGTATGAAAAGAACTGCATAAGCACTGTATGTGAGTAACCCTTTCTTATGTGTAGATTTCCTACCAAAAATCCTGTTCTCCAATACATATTTTTATACCCTAATTCCTTCCACCCTGTTCCCTACCTAATTGTCTGCTAGAGGCTCTGTGGAGGATTCTGCCTACCAGAGAGAGAAGAAAAGTCTTGTAAGACAAGTCATGTTTATTTACTGACTGCAAAACATGACCTCTGTGGCTAAAACTCTAGACAAATATAAGCACTGAAGGGAAGGCAATTATTTACAGCTGAAATGTGACTGAGGTACTCAGAAGACTTCAAAGTTGATGCTTCCCTGGGCTCTGTGATATAAAAATCCTCAGTACTCGAAAAGAGATTCAAAACATGCAAGGACAAATCCCAGGCAGAAGAAACATCCAAAGACCTTTATCAGTTTCCACAAATTATAAGCGTGCTCACTATCATATGCTAATGTGATTAAGTGTGCAAATGGTGAAACTCTTCAGATCTTCAGAAGAGGTACTGGAGCTGAAACAGCAAGGACAAAATTCAGTACTGTGACCTAGAAAGTAAGAGAAAAGTAGTTTACAGAGAAACCCTACCTGAAATGTAAATATCTGAAGTCATTTTTGTGCCATGAGTCAGTCACAAGTGAGCTAGCCATCGTGAGGAGAGAGTGGAAAAGAGACACCGAGTGTGGTGGATATTTCAGCAACCTGCCTGTGATTTGTAGCCCTTATTTATACACTTGCCTCCTTACCTGGGTGTGGGATGCCTCTGCCTCGGGACGTAAAGATTTGGTTATTGTCAAATAAGAGGCGTGGCTTCGAGTCCGGGGAAGGGTGGACCCCACTCCTCTGCCTGGGAGGAGGTATTCTCTAAACCTGGGAATGGTAAAACTCTGCCCTTCCCCTATAAATCCCAGCACCCTGCCCCTGTTTGAGGTTCCCTGTCTCTGGATTGAGTCTGTTCCTGTATTGGTGTTGCCCCAATAAATGGATCTTTGAGCTTAAACAAACAGAGACCCGTCTCGTTGTATCTCATGCTGGTCACCAGACCTCCTTGGACTTCATCCTGCAGCCATGGAACTCCACACTGTGGCGCAGTTTTCTTACCACAAATGGTGTCCTGTGTTGGCCCAATATGCAGGGACATTTCAGGCACCTTAACTGAGGGCCTTGCCAGTGCATTCGTAAAGCATCCTGCAAAGCAGCAGCAGGCTCTTGCATGCTGCTGTGGGCTGAGTCTTGCCCTGGTAGTACCTCCCAAGTACCTTTTGTCATTACCGTCATTCCTCAGAGTTTCAGCAGATGAATCCCTAGCCTTCCCTCACCCTCTGTGCTGCTTTACCCGTGGGGGACATGAAGGCAGTGGGCTCTGCATGAATGAGACATAGGCTAGCCCATGATGTGGACATTTTTGAAAGGGCTTGCTTGATGGTTGGACTCCTAGTGGCTGTATATCTGTCGGCTCAAAATCCTTAGCCATTTCAGATTGTTATCTAATAATTTGGTTTGCTTTTTTAGTTTTGGTTTGGTTTTGGGTCCATTTTTTCCCCCCTGGATGATGCACTGGCATCAGTGGCTTTTTTTTCCTCTCTGCCTTTTGTCCCTCTTTCATTTTTCATACTCTTACCTGCTTCCCTGTCACATATTTAATCTAATTTTCTTAAAAAATGGCATCCCAAAAGATTTATGAAGTCTGCAAGTGACAGTTTCTTAGATCACTCGTAGCTTCACAGTCTGTGAACAAAAGGACTAACACGTCTTAACACAGTTCACATTCAGTTTCACTGTATAAAATCAGCCCTCTATCTTATCTGATGCAGTGCAGAAGCTAGCCACTTCATAACTTTATTTATTGGTACATAACAAAAATCTATCTGGAAGGAAAGCCATTGAAATAAGAATAATTGGGAAAGAGTAGAGAGAATAAAATAAGCCCTAATGCTAGGTTCTCAGCCCATTAGAGTGATCCAGCAGTTCTCTTCCTGCACAAGATCTGCACACCAGGAAGAAAGATGCTAAGACTGACTAACAGGACTTGACAGACTGACAAGTTGACTGCATTGGCAGGTTTTGCTAAGTGTATGAGTACCTGATACATCCACCTGCATCAGAAACCCAGCCAAGGCAGAGAAACTCTGTTACCCTTCCAGGTAAAACTTCACCAGATATCAGGAAATGTAAATGCAACTCTTCTGACTATGAGTTTTAGTTATCTATATAATTAGGTATGCTCGTTAAGAAATACCTAGAAACAGCAGAACTGAATTTTATAGCTAAAACTAAGCAAATGACAGTGGACTAAACAAAACAAGAGCGGGAACATTGTCAGAAGAAAATTTTCTAATGCTACTATTTTTAGTAACCTAAAATTGAGAGGAAATGAAAGAATAAAACTTTAATATATTTAATTATATTAAATATTGTATTTAATTAGTTGACCATTTCAATAAATTGGGGAGTCACTTAGGTTGATCACAAGAACTCAGTGAGCCGTTATTTTCAGAAATTGAGAATTTACTTGTTTTACTAAAAAGAGAAAACTTACCCAAAACTTCAATTTGGCTTTCCAGAAATTAAAGAGCTATGCAAGGAAATCCAACCCTGATTGTGCTAAATATGCAGAGTTTTCCATTTTAAAATTTTTTTTTTTGATTGATCTCACAGCTCAAGTTGGCTGCCCAGGTATTCCGAAGGACCTTATGTCCATGTGAATGTTATTAAACCATTAATATGCAATACCTAGGGATCCCTTTTTATGCATGATATTTGAGTGCTGATGAATGCTGACACTATGTATGGATTATTTTGCCTCTTAAGCATGTGCGGATGATAAGATCATCTAGAATGGGTTTTTATGTAACCAAACACTAATTATACTCATATTTAGTCTTTCCTTCAAATTATAACTTATTTAATCTTGTGACATAAAGGAGAAGGTTAAACATAAAGAGAAACATTTTCTGGATTCACATGGCTACAATGATACAACTTAGTGTCCATATTTGGTACTTAACCAAGATTTGTTGTGCATTTCTCAAAGAGAAACTTTTTCTGAATCCACATGGCTACAATGATACAACTTAGTGATTTTTTTTTAAATGAGAAGTATTCATATTGATTACTTAACCAAGATTTGTTGTGCATTTTTCAATGGATTGCAAATCTTTCCATAGCTACATCACCATGATCTGTTTTCTAAACAATGAAAAAGATTCAGTTCCTTAATTTAACCACCTTTTGCTTTCTTTCAGTCTTTAGACTAATGTTTGGATTTTAAAGTAGGTTTCTTTTTAAAAAATGTTATGACTGCATGTGCTGCACCAGAACAGATCTTAGCAAAGCTATAAAGACACATAATATAATATAGTATAATCATATAATTTGATGGTCTCTGTTTGAGCGCAGATAGTCAGGAAAGTATTCAGGAGGAATTTGTTGTTGAAAGGTGAAAGTATTCCACCTTAATGAAGAGATGTGCAATAACTCAACCATCCAATTTCTTGTGCAAGGCAGAGCAAGGAATTCTCTCATGCAGAAATCCCTTCCAAATTTGCTTTGGAGACTGTGTAGTGCCTCATGGCTCTCTGGAAACCTTGTTAAAATTCCAACTACTTAAAAAACAAGTTAATTGAAGTCAGTTAAGTCTTCTAGTGGCTTATCCCAAATGAGAAATAATGAGATTTTCTGAAATTAGCAGATGAAGCTATCTGTTCTGTGGAACTTCAGGTTCAGTATTCACTTAAATATTCACCTCATCTACAAAACACTGTGTCACCAGGAGCACTGGCTGTATTTTCCTGAAGAAGGAAGCAGGAAAGAAGGTAAGAGTTAAAGGAAAAAATAGGTAAAATTACTTTCTGCCTTTTCAAGTATCCCTGTAATGTACTGAGAGAGTCTTTTTTCTCTAACGATGCAGTACACACGAGAGAAAAATCAACTGAAGACCAGGCCTAGCTTCTGTGACACTAGTGGGACTTCTGCTGTTGATTTCACTGTAGTTGAAATCTTGCCTTGATGAGCAACCACTTTTACTTTCTTTTTATTTTACTCTTGGAAACATTATTTGAGGACAGAAAATTTAGAAATTATTTGGACAATGGAGCTGTAGATTTCCTTCAAAAATGCTTCAGACTGCAATAGGGTAGAAAATTCCACTGTCAGAACTGTTTCACAAAATTTCTTCTACTAATTTCATTTTGCTGTAGTCAATAAGTGTCACACTACCATCTTAAATCAACCAAACAGCAGATGTTACACAGAATTGCTTTAAATAAAAGCAGTCGGTATCTTTCATCGCTAGAGGTGTTGTTGCTTTTAAAGAGACTCAGCGCTTCATGTACCTAAATAATACGTCTTTATTTAAAATTTAAGTGGCTAACAGTGATTTTACAAAGCACAGTCTTTACAAATAAAGCTTTACTGAGTTATTTTTTATGATTGGATTTTCTTTAGGACAAAACTAGATGAATTATCCAAAAGACGTATATGTCAAAGGAAATTATTCTCAAAATTGTATCAATAATCCCATGGCAAAAATTCTTCATTATAAGGATCATGATAAAGGTTCTCTAAAATTGTCAAATAAGTTTCAATCACTTTTCAATATATGAGTATATATTAAAATCTTATCTGTCCAAAACAGATAATGAATTCAGGTACTGACATTCAGATCATTTTAAAAAAGGTGAATGGGATTTGAATGTGATGGAGACCTTGAGCTTTTCTCTTTACAATCAATTTGCTACAGAAAGCCTTTGTGGGAGTTTTGAATAGTGCCATTATACATTGCAGATACCAAGTTTCAATTTCACAGGTTAACCCTGTCACACACAGCTGTGCTTTCATGTCTGTGTCTCCCAACATGTGTGTACACATGCACCATGATGGACATTATCATGTTACAAGGAGGATTTCCAAAATGGTTTGGCAACTTAAGATGTCCAGAGGTTTCTGGGACACAGGCTTTAATAGAAACCATGACCCTCTAAATGAGTTATTCGGATCTGACACAGCAAATTTGACACATACAATCTTGAAACTCTACTACTGAAGCAAAGGAGCTGCATTTTTATCTTGTACAAGGTTTGAAATCAGAGATGAAGGTATGCCACTAAGGCATGATTTCATGGCTCCTTTGCAGACGGAGAAATTTATACTTTGGTCAAAGAGAGTGTCTGGAGAATGTAATTAATGCCCTTTAAATATCTGGGGAGTAATTCAGAAGAAGATGAGGTTTTGATGAAGCTGGACATAAATGCTTGATATTCACATAATGAGGAATATGTTCTAGTGTTTTACCTTCAATTCCATGATTATGCTATTTTGCATCTCTTCAGTCAAAAGGATGAAGAACTATTCTGCCAATTATCCTTGATTATTGGAGTCTTCTGCCTGCCTCTGTCATGGTTTGAACTGGCCCAATGCTGGGCACCTATGAAAGTCACTCACTCACCTTACCTTGTGTAGCTGGGAAAGAAAGAGGGAAGAAAAAAATTAATGAAGTGTTCATGAGTTGAGATAAGGACCTGGACAAAATGTTCCAAGGACAAACCCAAAGGTTCAACTTGAAGTTGCGAAGTGAATTTACTACTACCAGAGTCAGAGGAGGATAATGAGAACTAAAATAAGTCCTTTAAACAACTTTTTCCCACCCTAGGCCCTTCCTCCTTCCCATCTACGGTGTAGGGAGACAGGGTGTGCTTTCTGGTCAGTTCATCACCCATGGTTTTCTTCTGCTGCACAAGGCTTCTTCTTCTGTTCCCTTGTGAGACTGTGAGATCCCTTCCCATGGGGGATAGTTTGTGGACTTCTCCAGCTCCAAATCTCAAAATCAGCAAAACTGCTGCAACGTGACACAGTCCTCCCAGAATTGGTGTGGCATGGGTTACTCTTCCATGGGCTACAGTCCTGCAAGGACAGGGAGCAGGGCCCAGGGAGCAGAGCCCTCTCTCGACTGGGTCTCCCACAGGATCCTACAGGATTACAGCCTCCTCCAGGCAATCCACCCATGCTGGCATGGGCACCTCCCCATGGGCTGTGGGGGGATCTCTGCATCCCCGTGGATCCCCATGGGCTGTGGGGGCACAGCTGCTGCCCCATGGTCTTACCACAGCCTGCAGAGGAATCTTGGCTGCAGTGCCTGGAGCACCTCCTGACCGTCCTTCTCCACCGACCCTGGTGTCTCCATGTTGTTTCCCTCACATTTTCTCACCTCCTCCTCTTCTCTGGCTGGAATTAACACTGCATGCCCCACTTTGTTTTGATTTTCTCCTTAAATCTGTTATCACAGAGGCAATACCAACCTCTCTTGTTGGCCCAGCCTTGGCCAGTGGCATGTCCATCCTCAGAGCCATCAGGGACTGGCTCTGCCAGACATGATGGAAAGTTTCCAGCAGCTTCTCACAGAAGCCACCTCTGTGGCCCTCCTTCTATCAAAAACCCATACAAAACCAATATACTTTTTCTCTCACTAATTTAGGTTAAATTTTCTGAGTAAGAGATAATGCCTCAGGCTTGCTCTCAAGTTTATCTTGACCCTTCAGGTATTAGAGTAATCCACTCTAATGCATCCTTGAGGGTTCTGATTGCTTCATTCCTTTTGTAACTTAAGATAAGTGATACTATATTACCTAATGGAAGTAATTTTATATTTTTCTCTGTTACCAAAAGTCAAAGAACACTAGACAAAGTCAAAGATGGTAAGAAAAAGACAAAAATAGTAGACATTTTCCATGTACAGGTTTTCATTCTCTTTTGAGACTGGATAATCTTTCAGTGGTTCTCCTCTACAATCTTATAACAGTTAATTAATATACATAAAAGGTCTACTGCACTTGATGCTTGAATGATAGAGAAAAATTAAAAAGAAAAAATCAGAAAAAATATGTAGTGTGGGTAATTAATTAACTCTGTTCTTTTAATTCCCTCTTGATATATTCACATTTGGGAAGAAGTAGATTAGAGTAGTCATGTGATAGCTATTAAAAAAATACAAAAACGATCAAACCACAAAAAAACCCAGAAAGAAACCTCAAATCCAAATGATGAAGATTTTTGGAGTGGTAGGAGCAGGAATTAAGACTTTGTCATTGTCTTTTCATCACTGAACCCTTGACTGTATCATGTAGGCTACAGAAAGAAATGCTATTTAAAAGGATATTTGAAACAGAAAAAAGGGAAAAATTTTGATAAAAAATATATATGCAGATTAATAAGTATTGGTGACTTGGGAGGAATGTGCCATTGTTTTGTGAAAAATATGAATAAAAGAGCATTGTTCTGTCAAGATCGTGGAGTTAGTAAGGGACTGAAACAGATGAGACTTCAGCATGAACATTCATGCAGGGGGTGAATATTAATTATAACAGAAGTCCAGGATGCAAGGTGGAGTTCTTCAAAAGGACAGTCTCATCAGTGACTGCACCAGGATTTCTCTGCTCACAGTCTGCACCAGACATGGTAAGAAAGACCAGTGTTTGAGTGTGGAACAGCATTTCTAAAACTGGGGAAAGCTCCAGGGTCTTCCAAATCAGTGTTGATGCAGAAGAATTTAGAGGTCTTACCTCCAGTGACACTTGAGATGCAGGTGCAAGTGACTGCAAGCAGCATTATAGAAATCTTCCTTCACTTATATGGTGTGAAGTGGGGGATGCAGATGTTTGTCACAGACCACAGAAAAATCCTTTCATTTATCAGCTCCAGTATATTTTTCATCTATTTCCTCACTTAAGCATTTAGACTAAAATGTTCATAGTATAAACTGTCAGGTGGTTTCATGCATGTGTGCACTCACTCAAGTCAAATATTACCTAGGTTTCAATTAATTTTTGTTGTGTGAACTAGGAATGAAATAATATTTGCACACTCTTCACAGGGGACAGTTTTATATGCTTTCCAGACACTGGCATCTCAGTGATGCACAGGAGACTTTTCACAACAATATGATGGTACTGAACTGGCGGGGCTACCACATATGGTCAGTGAAAATGTGGATTCAAGGAAGGATTTATAGATTCTATTGACCTGGAATTCATTGTGTCTAGATTTTAAGTTATGCTACCGCTGGAGTAGTAGTAATATATCACATGTTCAATGTTATCATGGATTTCTTAGACAAAAAGAAGAGAAAACAGGGAGTGTATTAATTCCAAAAGGAAGGACAATTATCTGTGGAGAACTGGTACTGTGTGCGCATGAATGTGTCCATGTGACTTGTTCCCAGCCTGTTGGTTTTCTGTGTACCAGTGCCACTACACATTTGAATGCAGGACACACGCTGGCATGTTTGTGACAGCCTTTCCACCAAAGTAATGTGCTGCAGAAAGCACTGTGTCTGCATGACAACTGAAAACCAGTCTGTGATTCACAGTGTTGTCATTGTCAGGGAAAAACACAGTTTCAAGCAAAGCATCAAAATTATTTTGCCAGTAAATCCAGAAAAAAGCAGTTGAAAAGTGGTTCTAATAATTTTTTCACCTTATATTGAGTTAGAGGGCCGCAGGTAATTTCCATGAAGGGTATAAAGAGCTTATATATACATATTTTTAGAGCCTTGTGGAATTGTGAGCCCTCTTAGTAGACTGTTGATTGTTGATCAATCAAACAATGAAATGGTATCATGAAATGGTTTAAGAAAAAAGAGAAGCTGGGGTAATTCATGCATGGATGCAGCTTTCTTCAGAGTCTGAGAGATTCAGGTAGACACTAAGAAATCTGTTTGTTTAGTCTGGCAGGCTGCTGCCTCATTATCATATTTATGCTAGAGTTCCTAAAGGGCAGGTTCCTCTCTCACAATTAAATAAAACTGCACTTGCTGAACAAAGATATAGCATCAATTGCAGGATAACGTCTCACTCTTGGAAGGCAAAGATGCTTGGGGAGGGCATGGGGAGCATGGGAAATGGGGGTCTGGAGGTGGGGAAGGAAGCAGCCTGTTTGCAATGCAGTAATGTCTATTTTACTGCTGTTTAACAGTTGGTGAACTGTACTTTAGCTTAGCAGATGGGGATTATCCAAAATGCATTTGTCATGAAGACCAGACAAAAGTAATGCTTAAGTCAGTGATACCTTGCCTCTATTTGCCCATCTCCTGGGGACCATCCACATGCAGAAGGATGTAATATTGTGTCTCTATAGGGAAAAAACTCCCTGCATCCTGAAGATGTGAGATGGTCAGAGCAAGGACTGGGGCACCTGAGACCATGGCAGGGAGGGGAAGGTGGGGCACCAGCCTGGACTGGGGCGACTGTGAAGTCAGTGAACATCATGGAAGAGAGGTGTAAAGATCTAGACTTAAATTTCTATCTCCACACTCGAATAAATTGTAAGTTTTCAGTTTGTGGGTAGTGTGTGTCTGTCCTTTTAGTGATCTCAGGGATCTCAGCTGTAATTTCCATTGTGAAATTCCATCTGAAAAGTTATGCAGTGCTGAAAATAAATATTTTTGTTCTGGATACCGCAAAACAGTACCTACAGAGTGACTGCAAACTGATCTCATTTGAAGGGAGGATAGTTCTGACAGAAAAGCAAAATCTGCCATTGAAAGAGGCTGTTACAGTAAATATGAGTTAATTTTGCCAGTCTGAAATTAATCTACTTCATTCTTGGGAGGTTGCCTGTAAACTTCAGAAAACTCAGATTACTAGGTGTCAAAAGAAACAATTCGTCAGTTATTGGGAGTCACAGATGGGAAACAAATATCTAATGTGCCAGTTTTTATGGTTGTGTATAAGTTTACACACAAACCATCTTGATTTTTTCAGCAAATAAATTACTAATCATTGAGCTACAATCTTTTATACTTATATTTAGTTGCGGAACATTTAATCCTCCTGCATATTTTTAATTTCCTCTTTAAAATACTTTGGGTTTTAACAAATGCTTGTGGATTATCTTAAAAACACATAATTTATCAAAACAATTAAGGCAGATACTTTGCTAAAAAGATATGTAGAGGGATTACATTTATAATTAGGTGGAGATAATCTCTGAGAGGAATTGAGAACACTATATAGTGCTGAAAGGAGAAGATATACTCTCATGAATTCTGAGCTGAAGACAAATTCAAATGAGATCTTAGTGACTAAAAAGTGAGTTTCATAGAAGTTTTGCAAAATGTGAAATCTAACAAAAAATATGGAAGAAATTAATGCTCAGCTGCTAAAACATTTTTTATGAACCTTTAATGTGCAGATATAAAATATCTAGCATCTGTTTTCCTACAGTTAAAACTGCAATGCTTATCTCAGATCTGTTTCTAAATATAGAAAACCGCCCACATGATATATTTAAGGAAAATTAATGTGACAATTATTCATTTTTATTGAAAGGCCAAGAAATTTGAAGTTAAAATTTCTGACTTCTGTTATTATGAAAGGAAGATATGTAGCAGTAAATTTCACTCTCAAAGCATTTCTATGTGGAAATTATCTACTCTAGCAGGCATTATATAGCTTAAAAAAAACTTAGAAAGAAACACAAATTGACCTTTGTAATCAGATATCAAAGCTTGCTTTACAAATACTGAATTCAGTAACAGGGATAAAGCTGTCATGCCTCACTCTGAGCTGGTAGCGTGGCAAATGCCTAAGCTGCAGACCAGCTTCATTTTTTCATCCAGCTGGTGTTTCATCATAGCCCTGTGGGTAGCAGGCATTTTTCAATCATTATCCCAGTTAAATTCTTGGAAAAAAATTCGTTGTTAACAGCATACTGTAGACAGGTCTCTTACAGTGACTTACTATGTTTTAGACATGATAATATATACTGTGAGTCCTTGTGCAAAATTAAGTCTCATCATTAGCACTATCCTAATTTCTCTGTTGTCAAAATAACAGTAGGTGCTGTTGCAAATGTTTGGTGAGTCCTGCAGGAGGCCTGGCTGAATTCAGTATAGAGCTATCATTCTGCTGTTTAGCTGCCATTTTTTTCAATTGCACCTCAGACTTCCTGGAATCAGTTGTTCCTTCAGGTGCAATTCTCAGGAGCACAGTACAGCAAATATATGTGGGACCTGTCACTTACTCATTTGCTATACGTGTTCATAATGTGCCTGCTGAACTCCCCCTCAGAGCACTTGACCTCTTCTGAGATGTAGCACTGACATATTTAGACAGAAGTTGTGATGAAAGGCAGAGTGGTGGTGGCAAACAGTGCGTCCTGCCCGTGTGTATGCTGCTGAGGTTACAGAGGACCTTTTTATTCCAGCATAAATAACTTCTGGTTACAACTGGAATACTTGCTGTTTTCCTAGTAAAGACCATGATACTTATACCTGCACTCACCTATGTGAGTCAAAATCTCTTGTCATATTTTAAACAGAAAATAATGGTATGGAAAGAATCCTCCCGCTATCTATCACTTAAAGTGATAAAACATGAACAGTGCATTACACTTTTTACAGATAAAATGTTTCATACTGTTGCAAGAACTTTTGGGTCATCATGCAGGAATAAGTAAGCCATGAATTAAATAACTAGCTTTTGTTTGGAGAGTAACAATTTCCCAACAACAGTTCCCAGGGAGTTCCATTTGCATTTCACAGGTCAATGGGCTTCAGAAATGTCAGAACTCTAAATAAAATAACTGAAATGAAACCCTGATTATATATTCAGGATGTAGAAGAAGACCTTCATAACAGTTTTATAGGAAGATATTTTTTGAACCCTTGGGAAGGTTTTTTGTCTTTTCATTGTAAATAGCTATAACTGTGACATGGTATACTTGAAGAGAGACGCCTTACAGTTCAGTTACAGTATAATAGAAGGTCTGTTCTGCAGTTCTTGGGACTCAGAACAAACTTAATCTCTGTTTCAGTTTGTCATCTGTGAAATGGAGATGAAATGTTCCTTATCATTTTTTTGTCCACTTGATTTTGTGAGCTCAGAAGAAAAGCAAATTTTTGTATTTTTACAAGTCTTTTGCTTTGTAGATTATTAACATGTTGTACAATGCAGCCTTGAAATTGAATGAAGTTCTTGCAGCTTGGAAGTTCTTATGAAGTGAGGAAATTTGCTAACAAATGTGGTTCACCATCCTGAAAACTTAAATAAAAAGCATAACTGTAACACGTGTTATCAGTACAAGTTTACTGCCTTATACAACAATGCTGTTCAATACACCACAAGTGTTTTATTAATGCAGCTATTAACTTGGTTTCCATGGCCATATGATCCTCTCACATGTAGCTTGATCAGAATAAAACAATTTATTTGTTTATTTATCTTGAGTAAATTAATTTCTTCGTATTATAGATGGTAGATAAAATCACATTCAGCACAAATGTATACAACAATTTAAAAAATAAATAAATTTGTTACAACAAATTCCTGGATGATAAGAGAAAATATTCAGAAGCTTCCTGATTCCTTTGAACTTTCATTCTTTCTTTATTCCATGTGTATTGTTTTTCAAGGGAAAAGTCTTTTTAACTTAGTAAAGTCTTTTTAACTTAGTAAAACTAAGTGCTTTTGGATTCTCTTGTGTGAGTTGCAGGACTGATGTTTGCCAGTGGCTGACAGGCATATAAATTTTGGGAAATAGAGTATGTGTTCCTTATTTTGCCTCCACTTTGACAAAGTTCAAGACTTCAAAATGATTTTACCATGTTCAAATGGATTGTTTGAATAAGACATTAAAGCCTATGAGATAAAGGTGATTAAAAACCAGGATCCATTTTACAAAAAATGTATCTTACTTTGTAAAAAGACATTGCAATATGAATTTCTAATGCAACCAACATAAAATTCTAGTGTATTAACACAGAATAAACTGATTGTATGGAAGTAGAGTGGGATTGTTTCAGAAACTGGGCATTTAAGTGTCCTGTTGTCTAAAAGTAGAATAATATGAAGAAAGTTAAGGATTGGCATTGTGTATTACCTTAGTATTATAGGAGAAATAAAAAAAAGAAAAAGAGAATTGGTCTTATTAATGATGAGCCTGTAACTGGTGATATGAATTTCAGAATAAAATGATCAGTGAGAACATATGGTTGCCCCCCACAAAAGAGACAGTAGGAGTAATCATCAAACATCTAAATGTATTGACATTGGGAAGTTCTAGGTTTCCTATCTGGTGTGCTAAGATATATTCCAAAATAAGCATTGTGTTGAATTAAAAGATAAAGGTCTTTCATTTTTAAGTATAAAACAAAACCACTTATCAAAATGAGCAGGCATATATAACTTTTATGCTCTGCTTTTGTTGGGGTTTTTTTCAGCACAGACCTGGGTAGGGGAATTCCTCTACATTTTAAGGGGTTGTTAGTCTCGGTCAAAAAGGAAGTTGACTGTTATGAACTTTCTGTCTGATGCTGGATACACTTGCTGTTGCAAATCTTACACAGATGAAATATTTCATTCTGGGTGAACTCAGAGTGCTATTCTCTGAAAGCATTAAAATTAATGCAGAAATTTCACTCAATTAAACCTTCCAGCCAGGAGACTAATTGATAACCCTGCATTTATTGTTTTTTCATATAAATGTTCTAATTTAATAACTTGGAGACACTTTTTCCAGTATCCCAAATGAACATACTGTGTATAACAATTTTTCATATGTTCTTGAATCAGCAGACTGCCTGCTAATTGCCTGCAACACTCCCACACTGGCCATTAGGAGATAGAACCTCTGTAATACTTTAATTTTCTGCCTTCCCTGTTCTCCATGCTACCAACCTTCAGATGAGAAATCTGAAGAGCCAGGATATTTTAATTTTGTGGCACCTTTCAGTTCTCCAACTGGCAGTCCAGACATCAACACATTTGGTGCCTTGAAGATGCTCTTTAAAATATTTCTTCCTCAATTTGTCTATAAAAAAATGCAGTGCCTAGTTAGTGCTAGTTAGACACTAGCAGTATCTGCTATGTATGTATGTAACATACCACTGTATGTAACAACACCACTGAAATTTTCCAAAAAATATTGTTAAGATATTCTCTTAGCTTCCATGTTAATAATATAATTTATAATTGAGGATACCATGCATCAATTCAAATGTGAGACCTGCTGGAATCAGATTTTCAGGGCTTTGACAAGATTCACATAACTCACTGACTGCACATTCCTTCTGCTTTCATTAGTATATCTGGGCCATACTATAACCTTTGTACCACAGATAAAGCCTTTCATTAATTTTAGGGACAATGACCATTAGTGTCCCGTTACTACTTTTCTCAACTCTACAGTAATTTTTCCAGAAGATGCATCTTGGCTGAGATAGCCTGATTTCAGTGCATGCCTCCAATACAGACAGGGTTACTACTGTTAGGATCTGTTTGCAAAAGAAAACAACCAACAAAACATCCCTTTTGCTACAGAGAGTATTGTCTCCTGACCATCAGGAGAGATGAGCAAGTGCTTTCTCTAGCTGTACAAATGAACGACTTTGATCCAGAAAGAGTTTTGAAGCTAACACAGTCTTTCCCAATACACCTACATTTCTACCACGTCTGACACTCCCCTAGACAAAATAAAAAGGTGTCTCTATAAAAAGGATAGAGACATACAGGGCTATGTTGGGTTTTTCCCCCTAAGTTATTTAATTAACCTCTTTTTTCTGTCATGCTGGAAGACAATTTTATAATTTTAGTAGAAATAAAGGAGTTTAATGTGTTCAGGCAATTTTATGCTCAGCAGCCTGACACTGCAATACCAAAAGTGGCGACATTGAGCCTCTGAATCCAGAAACAGCCACATCAGCCTATTTGTAATTACGTGCCTGACAGTCACATGAATTATATAGTCTGGCCTGCATCTGCATACTCTCTAGCTATCATGGTCTTTTAGTGTGAGGCAGACAAGCTTTCTAGGAACAAACTGCTGGTTTATTTCTAATTTCATTTTTCAGAGGATCTAGCTTAAAGTGCGGATATCAGTAAATTAATTCCCAAGAAGGCTCCTCTAAACAATGATATAGAAATTTGGTGGAGTTGTGCATCCACGAAAACACATCTGTGCCTTTTCTGAGTGTGTGATGTTTGATGCTTGAAAATTTCCTTGCTAACCGTGGATGTCCCCATGGCTGAAAAGCATAAAAATGCTAGTATTTACCTTCCTGTAATTGCATATTAGAGTGATAGTTCTTGGGACTCAAACTTTGCCATTTTGCGGTATTTGCGGTAACATCCGTATTAAATAGCCACATCCAGAGGTTTCAAGAAAACTGTGGTCACCAGGGAGCACCATTACTGTCACTCAAGTGCCTTTGTTGATTTACAGCATCAGTTGGATGCAACTGGACTGTCCCTATGTACTCGTACACCTTCCTGGTTAACATTATTAGTAGAACATATAGAACTTCCTGTTAAAGATTGACTAATATTTGACTTAAAAGATCTATTTCTGTGTTGCTGCTTTGGTTAGAACATTCACATATTGGGTCAGTGTTACAGTCTTCAACTCTGTTAGCTCAGACACTTCTGTATTCTGTGAGAATAGGGTAAATTAGCTAGCTTATTTTTGAGAACAAAAAAGTGCTAAATCTATATAAGTACTATTTTTGCAGGCTTCCTTGCTTTAAGGTAAGACTTTCAAAACTTATTCAACCCTTAGGTATTTTAATGTTTTCACAGCTGAAGGGTCCAGAAAAATTCTAGGGAACATGTTACAGTGTTTTATGCCTCTCACAGTGAAAGCCCCTGCTTTTTTTACATATATATGGAATTTTTGCTTTAACCTCCCCTGCCTCCTGTCCTGTGACAGGAAACCAGTAAGAAGAGTCTGGTTCCAGTCATCTTTACCCCCCATCAGATATTTTTATATGTATAAAAATAATTTGTAGAAATACACACATATATTTAATATTCAACATATATTTATATATTAAATATGTATCCATATCCTACCTGAGCCCTCTTTTCTCCAGACTGTGCAATCCCAGCTATCTCAGCCTCACTTCACATGCTCCAGGCCCTTTATCCATCTCTCCAGTAATGCTCCAGGCCCTTTATAATTTTTTGGTCCTGCACTAGGTTTGCTTCAGTATGTGCACCTCTTTCTTGCTCTGGAGAGCCCAGAAGGGGAACCAGCTATTCAGGTGTGTCTGGCAATATGCTTCATAATGCTGTCCAGGACCTCTCTCAGACAGCACCTTTCCAAGATAATTGAGAGTGACCATGCAATGACATTGAACATCTCCCTCCCTCAGACAACATTCCTGAGTGTGATCCACCAAGGACCACAAGTAAGTCTGCTTTGTTTAAATGTTTCCTAATGCAAGTATCCTCCTCTACTAAGAGTAAGCCTTCCTGGTTACACACTTTCTTGGTGGTGTCAAGGGTATGGGATTTCCAAAGACTGACCCTAGCAGGTAATACCAAAGGAAAGAAGTACCTCAGCCTACCCTGTATTTTTGTCACCAGGTTCTCTGCCCTGTTCAGCAGCAGATCCACTTTTCCCCTAGCCTTCTTTTTGCCGCTGGTGTACCTGCTGTAGGAGATTTTCTTGTCCTTCATGCCTCTTGTGAGATTGAATTCCATGTGGGCTTTAGGTTTCCTAAATGCATCCCTCCAAGCTCACATAGTATCTCTACATTACTTCTAGTTTATATACCTTTGCTTTCATCTCTTGAATACCTTGGGATTTTGTCTGAATTTAGTCATTCCTCAGCCATCCTTGCAAATCTCTTTCCATCTTTGCTTGTCTTCTTGTGTGTTGGTATGGGTCTTTCTGGAGATTCTTTCTCCTTTCTCTTTATGACCATAGTCCACAGGATTCTTCCAAAGATATCCCTGAAAAGGCCTACATCTACTGTCCTGAAGCCCAGAGCTAAGGTCCTGCTTTTTGCTCTGTTCTACTCTCTCAGGTTTCTGAAGTTCTCTGTCTCACGGTCACCCTGACATTCCCAGCCAGTCCTTCCTTGCTGTTGGTGGGAGGCCTAATATTGTTCCTCCTCTCTACAGAGAGTCATCAACAATGCCCTACAGAAACCTTCTGGATTGTTCACACTGTCCAATATTGTCCTTCTTGCAGATATCAGGGTAGTCGTATTTCCACATGAGGATGCGGGCATGTGATCATATGACTTCTTTTAGTTGCCTGAAGTCCTTTTTTACCTCATATTCCTGGTAGGAGGTCTACAACAGATTTCCACAACAATGCCACCCATGTTCTGCTCTCTAATTCTGACCTTCGTCTGCATAAGCGGTTGAATAACAAATCTGTGAATAATGTGGGTTTTCTGGGTACGTAAATGTTACAAGCTGCACTGCAAGTCTGTTCACAGATATGTTTCTGTTACTTTGGTTTGACTTCCTGGCTTTGCAATTTCAGTGTCTAATTATGGGGCTTGGGAGGAGAGAGATGGCAGATGTGTCATTTCTGCTGAACTGGAGGAGGAGCCTGAGCAGAAAGATGCTTAGGAATCCAGACATCTGTTCAAACAGAAATTGAGTTATTTCTCTTTCAAAAAAATTTTCATAGACACTTGTGTGACAGACCTTGGGTATTCTTCTAAATTGTTCTAGTAAATATAGAGTCAAATGGCATTGATCAATAGCTCAGATTGGTTCTCATAAAACATATGACCTTGCATTTATTGCTGAAACTTGTTCTGCTATCCTGGGTAGCTTCTACAAAGTCTTATTAAATATTGACTAATTTGCTTCATGTTGCTGTTTCGGGCATCTCAGTCTTATCCCTGCTTTCAGAGTTTAATTTATATTTGTATAACTATCCTCTACAAAACCAATCATAGCAGAGATGCATAGAATACTGCATTCCGATATTTTTGCCAAATTGGAAAGTGACCATTCATTCCCACAGGAATTTTCTGGCTAATGCATAACCTCAATGAATTAAATGACAGAACTCGTTTCACCTCAGTACCATTCAAATTTCACCACCTGTTTCTAGTCCATTGCAGCACTTTAAGAATTCTATTGAGCAAGAGAAGTGTTTTATCAAACTCTGTTGGAGGTCCAGATATATTACATCAAGAGTTCTTCCTTTAGATATATTTGAAGACTTTGCGGTTTTGTTTTTTTTAAAAATTAGATTATTTTTATCTCCTTCAAGTAAAATACTTAAATGCTTATTGTCAAATAAATCATTAAATCTTCCATTTTCTGATATAATTTAAAAAGAAGATAATGCCGATACTTAAATATGAGTTCTGCTCTCTCAGAAGTTTGCCTGTTCATGAGTTCCCTAGAACTTGCTTATATTTGTTTCCTCTACAACTCCATTTGTTTCATATTCCCCACATGATACAAAACATTTTTAGTGTATTCAGAGCCGATGCTGCTTTTAAGCTGATTCCTGGCATCTTTCTAAGGGCTTGTGAAGTAAACTGTTCTCCTGAAAACTTCCTGATGACACTTCTGCTGCACAGATTTCAGATTTCAGTGCAGAGACCTGTTTTGTTATGCATGTCAGAGAAGATATTGCACCAAACACTATTTTTTAATGTTGTATGAGAATGGATTCTTCATTAGACATAACAAATGTGTGTAGGCATTTCTCAGTATCCAGATTTGCACCATGCTGGGTGCTGAACAGGGAGCCAGCAGCCCGAGTGGCTCATAAATCAACAAGATTTGCAATTTTCCTCCTCCACTTCAGAATCTGACAGGTAGGACTGGCACCTGTTACTACAGGTGTGAGGCTCTGGACCTAGAGGGCCAGACAAATGATGAGGTGGGGGAAAATCCTTCTGGGATATAGTGGTATCCTAAAGTGACACCACCAGTACCCCACATCACGTCCTCATTTATCAAGAGGAAAGGAAGAGTGGTTGTAATAGGAGACTCCCTTCTAAGGGGAATTGAGGGCCTGCTATGCAGACCAAAGCCAACTCACAGGGAAGTCTGCTGTTTCCCAGGGGCTCAGATAAAGAACATTACTGGAAAACTCTCCAGTCTAGTAAGGCCCTCTGGTTATTACCCTCTGAGACTTGAATAATCAGAAAAATGTGGGGGTTTTGTCCACAGGATGATCTACTCAGCAGCTGGTCTACTGACACCTTATGAGATGAATCTGTCTCAGAGGGGAGAATGAATTCTAGCACAGGAGCTAGAAGGCCTCATTGACAGAGCATTAAACAAGCTTAGAAGGGGGAAAGGAACAAAACCAGCCTCTCCAGCGATGAACAATGGAATTGTGTGCCAAAACTTGAGGAAACATGCATTAATGGGGTCCCTAAATCTGCTTTACTAGGTCTTGGCTACACTGCACCACACCAGAGGTGCTTCTACACTCATCCAGGCAACAAGAGGAACAAATGGGATGAGCTTGTAACTTTGGCCCAGTCCCACACATATGATATAACTGTAATAAGAGAAACCTGATGGGATGAATCCTGTGAGTGAACTTCCATAGGGGACACTTACAGGCTCTTTGGGAGGGATAAGCAGGGCACAGGTGGAGGTGTGACAATGTTTATAATAGAAGGGCTAGAATGTTTGGACCTCACAGCTGGCAATGGCACAAGATAAGAATCAAGTGGCAAATAAATAATGCAGATGTCATCGTGGAAAATTAGTATAGACCTATCGCCAGAAAAATGATGCTGATGAGTTAATCTTTGAGAAATTATAGGGACGCTTCTTATGAGGGAGCTTTTGTTGTTGAGAGGGGCTTCAACCTGCTAGAAATTAACTGGAAGCATTGCACAGCTGATACAACCCAGGTCGCAGGATTTTTAAAAATCTTTGGTGACAGCTTCATGGAACCTGTTAGTCCTAAGGCACCTAACTTGGAAAGACTCCCTTCTGACTATTGCTTGTCAACAGAGAGAACTTAATGAATGGGGTGGAAATTGGTGTACATCTTGGCCACAGTGACCATGGAAGTGACTGAGTTTAAATCCTGTTGATGAGAGGAAAAATACCAACAAAATGTCAGCTCTGAACATGAGGAAACCAGAGCTCAGACTGTTCAGGAAATTGGAAAGGACCCTTGGGAAAATGTGTTGGCAAGGTCTGGGGTCCATCAGTCCTTGTCGCATCACCTCATAGGGGCTCAGGAGTAGGCAATTTCCAAATTTTGAAAGTCAAGCAGGTGAGGCAAGATACCAGCTTAGCTGACTAGGGATATTTTGGAAATAAGGCAAAAAAGAAAGTATATGCCCAGTGAAAGCAAGATCAGGTGACATGGAAAGATTACAGTGGTACTGCTTCCCAATGTAGGATGACAATTTGTGGAGCCAAAGTTCAGCTGCAGTTGAAGATGACTAGAAGTGTGGGGGACAATAAAAACATTTAAAAAAAAATATTAATGGCAAAAGGCAGTGTAGGAATAACATCAGCCTGTTGCAGGATGAGGAAAGTCACCTCACAAACAGGGGCAGAGGCAAGGCAGAGGTGTTTAGTGCATTCTTTGCCTCTGACTTTAACATGGGTGATGGGCCAAGGGAATCTCAGCGGAGCTGGAGGACTATGACTGTGAGACTGATCAGCTCCTAGATGACCCTGAAATTTTGCAGGCTCTACTGCTCCAGCTGAACCCTACAAATCTACGGGGTCTGATGGGATCCATCCATGAATCCTCAAAGAGGTGGTTGATGTAATCGCAAATATTCTGATTAATTTTGAATGGTCTTGGGAATCCACAGGGGTCCCAGCTGACTGGATGCTACCAAACATTTTCCTGATTTTCAAGAAAGGTGAGAAGGAGGAGCCCAGAAACTATTGACCTGTCAGTCTCACTTCAGTTCCTGTTAAAGTTATGAAGATAATTCTGGGAAATATTGAAAAACACCTGGAAGACAACACAGCCACTGGGCCAGCACAGCTTTCTGAAAGTTCTTGTCAAACCTAATTTCCTTTTGTGACATGGTAACCCATATAGCTGGTCAAGGGAAACAAGGGGATGTAATAGCTTTGGATTTCAGTAAAGTTTTTGATACTGTCTCTCTCAGGATCATCCTGGGCAAAATGTCCAACACACAGCTGCATAAACAAATTATGTGATGGGTGAGCAACTAGCTCACGAGTTTAGCACAAAGGGTTACAGTGAAGGGGTGACATCAGACTGGTGACCTGTCACTGGTGGGGTTCCACAGGGCTCCATCTTCAGCCTAGTGCTCTTCAACATATTAGTAAATGACCCGGACACAGGACTGGCATGAATACTAAGGAAAATTGCAGATGACTGGGAGGAGATACTGACTCCCTTGAAGGCACTGAAGCCTTGCAGAGAGATCTGAACAGATTAGAGGCTGGGCAATCACTGTGTGAAGTTCAACAAGGGAAAGTGCAGGTTTCTGCACCAGGAATGGAATAACCCTGAATACAAGCTGGGGAATGAGATCACGGAGAACAGTGAAACACAAAGGAATCAGGGGGTCCTGGTCAGTGGCAGGTTGAACATGTGTCAGCAGTGCCCTGGCAGCCAGGAGGGCCCTGGTGCCCTGGGGGCATCCAGCACAGCATTACAGCCAGGCAAGGGAGGGGATTGTCTTGCTCTGCT
>VWYI01027454.1:0-27173 GCA_013399455.1 Anthoscopus minutus | reverse complement strand
AATGACCTACAAGCTCACAAAACACTGTCAACTATTTTGCTCAAAGTCATGTAAATGCATTATCACACATTTGCTTCTGCAGGTATAATGTGCATGACAAAGAGATGTGAGGGGGAAAATAAAATTATAGGAAACTGTTAAGATCAGATAGGGAACTGGTCTGGTCTTTTTAATCTACTGTTTCAGTAACAATCTGATAATCTTTGAAGGCAGAGGGATGCTAGATGAGACACAAACACAAACATTTGTTATGAAATCTCTGCTAAGCAAAAGAGCTATGGCTGGGGATACCCAGATAGAAATGGAAGACAGATAGATCAAATAAGGAGATTGTTGAATAATTCCAAAGGTGGAAGGGAAGCAATAGAGGTTTGGGAATTTATGTTCTATGGAAATAGATGCCTGATATAAACCCTCACAGAATCAATTCCAGTCCAGCTAAACACGCATTAGACATTAAAAGCAAACAAAACAAATGGAAAATGGTACTATGGCAGAGAGAAACTTGAAATGTGGTGCCATTACTGCCTTGGAGTAGGAGTTTAGGATACAGTACATACTAGCTGGTAGGACTGACTGCCATCAAGGACATGCCTCCATCAAGAGGACTCAAGTTTTCAGTAAGCACAGAAAACAATTAGAAGAAATATTCCTAAATGAGAAAGGGGAAAACCTAATTAGAAATGCTAATTCTGATACTTACTAAATCCAAGGGGCCATTGATAACTCTCGATGCATCATCTGCCAAGCTCTCTGTTCTTTCAATCACACTTTTAATGCTGGAATGAGTGTAGATAGCAGCAGTAGCATTCAGAGTCACATTTCTTACTCTAGAAAGGTCACTAAATAGAAAATTAACAAGCATTCTGTTTTCAGTCAAGCACTGAGTTCCATGGCTTCAATTGCAACATACATCTTTCCAGAATACACAATGCACTCTGAAAAAAATGAGCACACCTTGCCCAGTGTTGCATAAGGGGCTTTCAAGTCATTATTTTGAACTGAAAGAACCAGTTAAAAGGTTTTCAGCTATGAGGCTTTTTTCTATTGTTAGTTAGTTAGTTCTGTTAGTTAGTTAGTTAGTTAGTTAGATAGTTGCTGTTCTGTTTTTTTCCATTTCATCTTTTTTTTTCTCATATTTTGTTCCCTTTTGTTTATGTTAATTTTTTCAGTTTATAAAGACCCTTGGAACAAATAAATTGTATTGCCTAAACAGAATAGAAACAAGCCCCTATCTGAAACTCAAAAACTAAGTACAAATACAGGAGGAAATTATAAGCATCTGAAATCTAATTCATCTGTATCTACACTAAATTACCTGTAATCTACGTTAAATTTTGCTTTATTGAATTTATCTGGCTGCGGTGAAGTCAAGAATTGCTTCATGTTACTCCAAGAAAAATTTCCCGTTTTCGAAACATGGGCAGGGAATTTGTTTAGTGAGTTAGGCCTTTGTTATTTATATTAAATCTGACACTAATGTAAATCTCATCATTTCATAATTCCTGCGTTTATCACCTCTCTAGTGCATCTGCAAGTCTTTGGAACTGGGTGGCATGTTCCTCAGCTCTGTATACCAAGTCAAGCACTCCTCTCACAGACATCTGCATCACCAGCTCATCCACGTGTTGTCGCAGGTTGGTGCTCCACAGGACCAACTCGTCCTGGTGGACTTCTACATTCTGCAAAAAAATTGCTTCTTTTATTTTCTTCTTTTTTTTTTTTCCCACTGGCAATATAAACTTGAGAGTCTCTAAGAGGATGTTAAATCTTGAGGACTTACAAATGTGGAGTTCTTTACATCTTGGGCAAGGGCAGCAGCAGCATTCAGTAGGACCTTCCCTTCTTTAATGAGCATGGTTGAGACTTCTTCAATTTCCTTTACCTTTAGCTTTTTGTCCTATAGTATAAATCAAGTGTTTTATAGTAGGCAAAGTTTATATAACAAATAATACTGTGGTTTTCAAACAGGGGTCTGGTTTCCTTAAAATTTTTAAGATATCATATATATTAAAACGCTTAAATGTGTTTAAAAACATAAAACATCAGCTTTTAAACACAATCACATATTTGATATTTCTTATGCAGCAACACTGACTGTCCAGTCTTACATTTAACTCAGCCAGGTTGCTGGAGAGGAGAGGAAACAAGCGATGGGTCTCATTGATGTTAGCAAGTGCCTCATTCATCAGGTCCCGGGCATCCTGCAGTCTGCTGTTCTGCTTTGATAAGAACTGGCTTGCATTCCTTTTTAGTTCAGCAAGTTCCTGCTGGGGTTTGAGATACTCTTTCTGAATGTGGGTCAACAACTTTTCTGCAGCACTGAAAAAGGAGAGGAATCAGAAATTCAGCAAACAGCAGAGAAACTCAGGCATGAATTTCTTAGGGAGAAAATGGTGTCATGTGAAATTAATCTATATGCAACTTCCTACTAAAGTCTGACATTTTTTCTAGAACAGCATACATACACATGGTAGTTTAGTTATTCTTACCACACAAAATGATGACTACCTGGGGAGAGGACAGTAATACAGTTCATAAACTTTGCATGTAATGACTAGAGGGGAAAGGGGTGAGTATGAATCACATTTGTTTGGACTTAATTTGGGAAATACCCCACCCCCGACATCAAAATCTCTGAACTTTCCTCTGGGAGTGCTCTATATCCTAATTGTAGTGATTCATATTTTGAATGTAGGATCAAAACCTCATTTATGAGAATTGGCACTGGAAAGAAAGAAGTAACCAGAACTGAAAAACATATACCCACAAGTCCAGAAAAGTTTAAATATCAAATAAAAATAAATAGTCTCATTAAAATGAGTACTGAAATGAACAATCTCTGCACTTATATTTTCAATCAGCAACAAAGATTATCTGGCAAATATTAAATTCTCCCAAATCTGTCAGTTGTTAATTGCTTCAGCTGTTCTATTTTGGAATATTTGCATCTCCATTTGAACACTTTCCAGAACTGAAGGAACAGAAATTAAAATTATCCTGAAAGTCTATTCCTTTGTTTCTCTTCATTTCAGCACATATGCTGAACATTGCAGCTCCTGAAATAGTATTTTTACATAAATGTTTGTCCTTGTTAATCTGAGTGCATATCACACAGATCTTCAGCCAAAGCAAAAGAAACCTAGTTTATTTCACAGTTTTACACAGCAAAATGCATTCCATCTTTCTTACTGAACAGCAGATGTGCATTTGCATGTATTTCCTAAAACTAAAAATTCAAAGTCCTTGCAATCAGAAGCCACAGCCTTAAAAAAGTTAAAAGATCTAAAGTATTTAACAAGTCAATAATGGCTCCTCCTTCAGCACAGAGCAAAAAGGTTATATTCCAAATTGTGTGGGGTCTTTGCCTTTCATCGCCAATGTGTCAAGACCTCAGTTACAAATGTTGCCAGAAGTACATTATCACAAACTCAGTCCACTGTGAGTCATGTGGTAATATCTGCTCTCTAAAATACTGTCTAGCAAGCTGTTTATTTATATAATTTTTGAATTTACAGCTGTATTGCTTAAGAAATTCTGCAGAGCAAACAACCTTAAAGAACTTATTAACTCTCTTCTTCAATCTGTAAAGGACCCTTATGAGACAGCTTTCAGAAATTTCAACAGAGACTATAATTGAAAAAGTTAATTTGCAAACACCTTCTATAACAGCTCAAAAGATGTTGATGTTGAAAGTCAGAATATTCTTTTACTGTGGAACAACATATTTGGAGATGTATTTGAAGTTCCTAATAAGAATAAATGGTACATTTCTGATCCATTTTCATGTTTATTTAGTTTCTATACAGTTCTTTCTGTATTCAGCAGAAGAGTCTGCTGAATAAAACGAGACATGCTACCAGCACAAACACTCCATCCTGCTTAATCCAAAGCACTTGATAAAGAAAACTGTCACATTTTCAGAAATATTCTACGTCTAAATCCTCATCCCTTGAAGTCAATGTTAACATTCCTACAGGTTTTGGTGTGCTATGGCATTAGTCAGTATTTCTGAAAGTGGAACAAAAAATTTGCTGACTTTTAGAACAGTAATTTTTTTATCTTGCCAAGTCTGGCAATAAGAACTAATAATAACAACCATAAAAGCCATTTCAAAATAGCCCTCAAATGGAGACAAATCAAGACAACAGATTACAATCCAAAGCAATGGCTCAGAATGCTTTAAAAAATGCCTTGGTATTATTTGCAGGCCTTTGTGTTACATATTCCAGTGACAATCAATTGTCATGTCCTGCCTTCAGCAGGCCTGACATTTCCTGAGCTTGCAATGAGACAGTTTTCAGCCAAAATCAACACAGAGAGGTGTATTAGGGTCAATCTGAAAGAACCTGAAATCAGTGAGTCTTTTGACTTATTGCAAGGGAATTTTGTATCACATCCAAGTTAACAGGCTTTACTAGTGATTTTACAGAATTCTAAAAGACTTTATTATTTTGTATCACATGGGATGACCAACTATCACCAAATCATGTAACTCCAAAACAAAGATCACATAGCTCTAGCTGGGATAACTATCACACTGACACCTATTATGGCAAAGTGTTTCTCCACTTTTCAAAAAAAGTAGTGTTGCATGGCAGAGACACATGTGAAATAAATTTTTTGGGAGAACAGGCTTACTTTAGGACTGTGGTAGCATTATGGTGCTGTAGAACAAAGTCCTTCTTGCGCAATGCATCCAAAAGGGCAGAAATATCATCCTGCAGGCTCTGAGATGTAGCATTTGACAGTGGCAGATTCATGCCCAGTGTTTCATTCAGTGATAAAGCAACTTCAGCAAGTACTGAGGAGGAGAGTAAACAACTTAGTCATACCATTAAAAAAAAATATATATATTTGTATCCCCTGTGCAGACTGTAGCATTTTCCATGTAAACAGGACTTTAACAGTTGCAAATACCATACCCTTACTAAATTTTGTAAAGAAATGGAAATATCTTAAAAACAGGATACCTGTGATGCTTGTATGTAGTGTGTCAATAAAGCCAGTCAGTTCTTGACTTTTATTCCTGGTTTTCTGAGTCATTGTGTCAAGCTGCTGAGCTTTTTTCAGAAATCTAGCTGTCTAGAATACAATCAGAGATGATATTTGACAGTTCTCCTAAAACACTGATTAATTCCTTACACTTATCTACAGTTCTTATGCTTATTTTCTTAATATTGAGAATATTTTAGTTTAACGAAACAATGCTTTTTGATAAGGCAGATCTAATTGGTTTACAAACCTCTGATGCTTCCATGCATGCAGATGTCTTAATTGTGTTTAACGTTCCAGACTCTCAGATCAAAGTTATCAATTATTTCCATAATCAGTAAGCTCACAATTAGCAAAGCTATTTCTTTAATTAAGTACTTATTATATAATTTTTGCGTACAACTAATGTTTGTTAAGAAAATCACTTAAATACCTCAATATTAAAAACACAATAAGAACACTCAGTAGAAGCACATGGTTAGTCTCTATACACAGTTTGAAAATGCTAAGAATATATGGTCAGCAAATGAGATCTAATGGCTGAAGTACTATGGTCTATTTCCTACCTACAATTATT
Organism: Anthoscopus minutus; assembly: GCA_013399455.1. Lineage (NCBI taxonomy): Eukaryota > Metazoa > Chordata > Aves > Passeriformes > Paridae > Anthoscopus > Anthoscopus minutus. The sequence continues at coordinate 21,601 of VWYI01027454.1, read as the reverse complement.
CTTCTGTTAAGACTGGACGAAGAACACAAATGTTGTCTACTTTTCCTGTGAAACTTTAACAGATTTATTTCTCCTGAGATCATTTTAAACACAATACTACAGTTATCAAGGACTTTTTGGTGAATCCTCAGCTATGACATAACTTGTAATGAGCTCCACATATTAAAACCAATGAAAAGAAAGTAACTCACTCTCTCCAGTTTTAGGATATTAAATGATTGCAGCACAAAAAAAAATCTTAACATTAACAGAAACCATGACAATCTCCTGTACAATATCATAAACCACTGTAGTTTGCAGAAGATTTCCACAAAGGAATAAACTCCCCTTTTCAGAATACAGCATGGACTGAATTCTTCCACTGAACTTTATAGATTATAAATAATTTCTGAACTAGTCTCTGGCATTACGCTAGCATGCTATGAAATCTCAAATTATTTTTCCTGATAGGCTAAAAATAAAGAAGCTAGCACTTACCTCTTCATGCAAGTGATCAATTCCTCCTGATAAATTCAGAAGATTTTCTTTTGCTGTATCTAACAAATCTGTTGGATCTTCTCTAGGAACTATAGCCTTCTACAAGAAATGAGAAATAACAGCTTGCTGTAACTGGAAGACTTTGTTGTGAGTCCAGAAAAGCTGGGAAGAAAATAACTATACACACTATTTATATGTTTGAAAGGACTCATTTTCAAAGCACACATGAGGAAATCATGTAATTACATACATACAGTTCACACAAAACACTGTACCATGTCTTTAAATAAGCAAGAATTCATCCATGTTGTATTTTTAACTGAGTAAAAAGGAAGGAAACAGCAGTTCTGCATTCCTAATTCTCAATTTCACCACAGTCCGAGCTGTCCAAATAAACTGCTTTGAGGAATTCCAAAGCCCTTTGAATTAAATATTTCATCCAGTCCCATAGCTGCAACCATTTCAGTGGCTGGTCCTGTCAGAACAGCTGCACACTAGGGTGTATCTCTGAGGATGACCCTGGAGATGAGCAGCCCTGCGGGTCTCTTTGTCAATGAGAATTATAGTCTGTACTTGCCTTCAAGGTCACCTAAACCTGCTCCATACAGCAATAAATTGATCATTGTACCCAAGTCTATAATATTTGATGCAGTCAAGGCCTGTAGAATGCCACTTCTCTAAAGATGCAAAGAAACTTAAGGCATCTCTTACAGAGAGAGGAAGTCTAGGAAAGGTTATTTTTAGATTTCAGATGTTTCAGAGCCAAGCATCATAAATACCATAAGAAAATATATATATAGATATAATAGATACACGCACATATATATAAAATCCAAATTTCTAAAAAAGTAATATACAAGATTATACAACAGCCTTGTGTCAAATGGAAATCTCAAAATCTTTTCCTCAGCATGAAAAACAAGTAAAAGAGAAAGCTAAAAGTCTTGAGCATTAAAGCCCAGGAGGTTTCTTTAAAAGCCTAGTTCAAAGAAGCAGGGTGGGACAGCAATCAAGTTTAGGCGTATCAGGAGGAGTAAAGCAGGAGGATTTAACCAGAAAAACAGAACTACAGAAGCCTTCCAATGGACTGGAGGTGCAGAAGCAATAAAGAGTGGACAATCTGATTTGATAACATTGTCATTACCAAAGGACCCATAGAAAGGTACAGAAAAGAGGAAATACTCGAGTACCCGAGCTACCAGCATGAGGCAGATGCCACACAGTGCAGGGAACAGCCCTTCAGGGAAGATCTGTAATCCACAGAAATAACCTTGGGGATTTTTCTGGCCTCCAGCCACAGTTTCTTCGGCACAAGACAAAAGGCAAGGTAATGTTTAAATATCTAGAAAAGGGGGAATACCTGCTTCCAAACAGGAAAAAATGTATATAAGACTATCAACTTACTCCAATGATTAAGTGGTTTTAAAAACATTGTGGCCCAATATAAATGAAATTACATGAGTCACAAGAAGTTTTATATCACTTTAAGCACCCCAAGAAAGTCCAAGAAAGTTACATCTGGCTTTGTTTTAATTTTAATATTGAAAGAAATGTATATACTAAAACTTAAAAAGTAGGAAGTAGAATCTTACTTAAGTAAAGGTGAACTTACTACAAACTTGCTATACTTAACAAAGTTAAACTTACTTCAGAAGTAAGTAGAAATTTAAACTGCCCCTATTTTTACATAAGATTTGACTTTTCTTTGCAATAAAGTGCTCAATAAAAACTGAATATATGAATAACATTTTCAAGTTAAAGGTGATGGCGCCCCTATACAAACACAAACTAATTATAGAAAGCAAGTGAATGGCATCCTTGAAGTATTACAATAGTTCAGTACACTTATGCCTTAGGATGTAAAGGAAGAGAAGCATAACTGAGGCTTTCAAACTAAAAAGTTAGCAACTAAAATTAAAGGCTAAGAGTACCTCTGCTGAAACACAAATATGTCATTTAATCAAGTTTGCCATCAATTATTGTAATTATTAACATTTTGAAATACACTGATTGGAATTTATTCTGGCTTATATCTTCAGTAGAAGAAATTATAATTCAAAATTTTAATTTAGCAGCACAAAAAGACTCACATTATTTTGATTTTCTTATGATATGGTGAAATACAAAGAAGATAGCTTTGTTTCTGACTCAGAGCTTGCCTGCTTGACTATTGCTGAGAAGACTCTAACCAATAAATGTGCTTATTTTTAGTAGTCATGAAGCAGGAAGGATACTGCTTATCTCTGTTTTTGTGCAGAGGCCACATGAACCTATTCCTCAGCAACAATAAATGACCTTCTAGAATTACAAAAAGCAGTATTTCAGGCTTTGTTTAAGTGGGGGAGGAGCTGAAGGGAAGTTTGCCCCAAGCAGTCTGAAAGTGTCCGACACTGAAACATTCCACCTGACTTCAGTGTCCTGAAGATCGAGGATAGAGGAAGAGGATAGAGATTGGATCACCATGCAGCCAAAAAGAAAGCAAACTGCTGCACCCCAAGCACCCTTGCTAATGGAAAAGCAGCCTACCACTCCAGGGAAGGACACAGGGAACTCTAGGGAAACAGCCTCTAGACCTATGTCTTGACAGCTCTTTAGCAGGGACCAAAAAGGGAGAAGACCTGGCCTACTGTTTCTATTTCACCACTGAAAGTTAATTCCCTTGCTGGCCAGACTTAAGAATGCACATAGTCTAGCACATACATACAGCATATTCAGAAATCTGATTGCTGATTGGAAAATATATTAGTCCATTTATTTAAATGCCTGTGCAACAAATGAAAAGGAACTAATACAGGCAGCCAAATAATTTAAGGTATATTTCCACAGCAAACAAAATGGTCTTAATCTGGTATCACACATATTCAAGCCATGAACTTCAGGTGGGCCTTCTGTCAAATTACTAGCACCTGTGGATGGCTGCAAGTTTTGCTTTAAAAGTGTGACTGAATATTTCTGCTGTTTATGTGTTTGTTTTACCTTCAGATGTTGTGTTGCATTCTCCAACTCTGACAGTATCCCATAGGGCACACGGTCAATACCAGTAAGGTTGACTGAAAGCATGGCCTCGTTGAGATCATCCAAACTGTCTAACAAAACTCCTGTGCAGTTGTCATCACAAGCTAAATAAACAATTTTAAGGAAGCAATATTAGTATTAAAATGAAGACAAGAAATACTCCACTTTTGATCTAGTATGTGCCTTCATCAATTCAGTTAAGAGTGATAAAGTAAAATTCTGAATATAGATTTGTAGTCTTGCCTTTCCCTTCTTGCTCAAGAGTGAATTTATTCCAAACATATTCTCCTTAGGTTAGCACACATTAGAGCCCTATTGGTCCTGCCAACTATTGACCAGCTTGCTGTATTATAAGCTTATTGAGCCTGTTTAGCTATTTTGCAATAAATCCATGATGAAACCACTCAGTCAAACAGGTTCGGCAGACAGAAAATTCAAGCCTACAGTTCTGTAATTCCATTTATTTCCCTTTTTTTTGGTAATTTATACAAAATAAAACCAGAATTCTAAATCCCAATTCATTATAGAAGCAGACTGCTGTACTAGATGTGTCTTTCTGCTACTTACACTCTCATAGAGAATTACAGGAGTAATTATTGAGGGAATATAATGATTTATTATTGGTGGAGAATGCCTGTAAACCTGGGGTAAATCCAAAAGTATTATTACAGCAATCTCATATCCAAAGGGTCAATGACACAGGAATTCAAGATTTTGCAATAAGTAAGTTATTATACAGTCAACAAAAGTCTTAATATTACTTGTTTGTAACACTAAATAAGCCACTTTAAGAACTAACTGCTTGGCTGATGTTATGAACTCTACTGTAGTTTCCTCTGTGTTCACAGAATGGTTGAGGTTGTATGAGACTTCCAGAGAATACCTTCTCCAAACCTCTCTATTTTACAGAAATAATAAGTTGTTAGGGTTTCTTTCCTTCACAGAAAGAAGAGGGCCTGACATCATAAACCCATCCAAGGAATAACCTGGCGCACATAAGTATCGCTGGAGTGGAGCACAGCCCCAGGGAAAAGTAAGCAATTTAAAAACCACCTACACACACACTGGTCTTCCACCAGAAGATGCCTGGGCTCACACTCCTCACAGAGCTGTCCTGTTACCCCCGGCTTACAGAGGCACTGCCCAGTGGCACCATCGCAGGTCCCATGAACAGAACCACCCGGATTGCACTGGCACGGGCGGCAGCTGCCTCCAGGGAGCTGAGGGTCACCATAATAGCCAGGGGAGCACCTACAGGGAGGAATGGCACACTGAACATCACAGAATATTCATCACAACATCAGGTGTTACATTTACTGATAGCTTGGGGTTTTTATTAATAGCTCAACAGAAGCTAGCAAATCACTCCAAGTCCTTGAGCACTCATTTATGAGCACTGAGTACACATAAAGCTCATATTAACCAAACTGTCCTTGGGAATAAATGGGAACATCATGTGTAACTCACCTTTCACAGTACTGTCCTTCATATCCTGGGAGACAAGCATCACAGTGGTAATCCTGAACACCTTTCAGGACACAAGTGGGACTAAAACTGGAGGAAGGATAAACAAATACCTGCTATCATAGAAACAAAAGACCATACAAAGACAGATAACACCTTCAGCCACAGGTTAAATACTGTAAGCAACAGCATTTTCTGTTTAATCTTATTGCTCTAGAATTTGTACTTTAAATTACTTAAGTTTGCTTTCCCAATGGGGCTCCATTACTGCATAACGTACTAGAGTACTTTGTGGACTTCCTTTGAAAAGGTAGGACAATATAAAATGGATGCTGTATGACATGGCTGTGGTATGTGTTTAACCGAGACTGGCGTGAGGACACCAGAATTGCTAGACTCTCATTCTGAATCAATTATAGAAAAGCAAACAACAAATATGCTTTTCAAGCTTCTGAAATAACCCAGACTGCACATCATTTTGTTTTTCAAAATACGGAGTTAACTGTTCCTCTACCAAACAAGCAGATGTATAAATTTCAGACAAAAGAGTATTTGTTCTTCCCCTCGGATTGATCTCATGAAAAGTTCCTGCCCTGAGTGGGGATGGCCTGGATATTTGTAAACACAAAAGTCCTGTTCTCCGAATGAAGAGACACTAAATGTCTCAGGAACTTAGTCAACTATCTATAAAGAAGACTATGTGTCTGTTCTAGGCTTAAGAGAAAAAATTGACTCATCTATCACCTAAATTTCTTATTTCAAAATTTCATAGAGATATTAGTACAGCTCAGAATGCAAGCTCAATTTACTAAACACAAATAGGCAGCATTCAAATATCTAAAAATTAAGGACACATAACAATAACCAACCCCCATTGTCTTAGTGTAGGAGGAGCAGAAGAAGTATGAGGCTGTGTACAACACAAGAAATGGGAATGGTAAAATGCACCCAGGATATATGAAGTTTCTGTTACCTGACAGGGTTGGCTCTGGGACAGGCACAAAGAGAGCAGTCACTGGCAGAGCCAGTTACTTTCCCATAGTAGCCTGGGGCACAAGCACTGCAGTGATCACCAACTGTGTTATCTCTGCAGTTCTGAGACACAAAATTCAGATGGTTTAAAACAACAGCAAACAACAGGAGTAACTTTATATACTTCATCAATACATGTGTACAGTTTCCAACAAGGATATCTACATGTCCCTACCCACTGTTCAGCATTCTCTGAGTGAAAAAACCTTTTATGCAGACAGAATGTCAGCGTACTTTCTCTTATGTGAATACCCCTTCAGGCAGGTTGACCTAATTTCTTCTCTAAATTTCCATAAAGTCTGGGTATTTTTGCTAACATTAATCAAATCAGCTCACAACATCAGAGTACAAAATAAAAAAATCCTAAAAAAAACCCAAAACAAACAAAAACCCAAAGAAAAGAAACAAACAAAAAAAAATAAAAGGAAAAATTAAACAGAATATCTGACTTTTCTGTTTCAGCATTTAAGCAAATGCTGAGGACCATCCACAATTACAATTCACTGACACTATATTTAATTTTTCAAGAGTACAGATCAATAACCAGTGCTATTAATATTAAAACATTAAATTGGAATTATAAATATAATTTAATTGATTAGTCCCCCAAGTGAACAAAAATACTTATCTGCTTCCCCCCTTTTTTCTTTTAGATTTTCTTCCCCCCTTTTTTCTTTTAGATTTTCTTTTTTCTTATTCTGTATTTCATACACCTGCTAGTGTGTATTTTAGGCTGGTTGATGAGGTCAACACTAGCAATGCAACTTCTGATTTTATGGGAGCAGAAGTCAGCTGAAAACCAACCCTCTTGCCTATACCACTCAGCTGGAAATGTCTGAGTAGTAATCTCAAGACACAGAAGACTTTACTAACCCTCAACAAATGATGAATATTCCCCTCTGTGAAAGACCTATGCACTTTAGCCTTGTAAAAGTGAGAACCTTAGTTCTTACTCATGAGATACATACTTCTGTACAAACCTGAAAGCAAAAGAGCTTAGAAAAGCCTGAAGGACTAAGGAAACTCACTTAAAAACTAACTTCAAGAATTAATTCAGCAGAAGTTGACTTTGAACTAAAGTCTTCACCCCTGGAAAAATAAAGCAACCGGGAAAAAAAATAGGAAAAAATACTGAGCAATGCCAGGGAATGGACTTAATCTGCCTTGTGTGGTTAGCTGAGAATTTTCTACCCATAGTCTGTCAGACCACAAGAGAGGAAATGTGTTAGTCATATGTGACCCCTCTTTGCAACCTTTGGGATAAAATGAGAAAAGCGAGCAAATCAACTTAGCTGAGGCATATCCCTACAATACTGTAGTTTCTGGGCATTAAAAAAAAAGCCTCATTAAAAGCTACTCAGAGGATTCTCTTCCTGATAAAGAATTTACCTCTGATCTAAGTCTGTGGTGCAGTATGGCTTACTACATCCTCTATTTCTTTTTTTGTGTGCCTAAGCAGACCTTTTCCAGACACCCAAAAAGTCTTACAGAAAAAAAAACAAACTCAACCAATATACAAGTAATATTAAAAGTAAAATTTAAACTAAAATAATTAATGATTTTAAGTATTTTAATGCCCCAAAACCTTGCTAAATTTACTGAATAAGGGAAATTATTCAGATTTTCTATCCTTCAGGGTTTTGGACGGGAGAAAAAAAATCACATTTTGTCCAAGAAGCACAGCCATATACTTCTAAAAGCTGCTTGGATAGGTTACTGCGTTTGTATGCTCAAGTGAAATCAATAGAAGGATGTATAAGATGTACATACCAAGCACTTTCCAGTGTCAGGATCACAGGTTTCGCTGTGGTTGTTGCACTGACATGGTACACAAGGTGCTATCAGAGTGTGAGGCTCTCTTACACTGAGTTCTGTATGCTTTCCCCTGTAGTATCCTGGAGCACAGCTCTAGTTGCAAGGGGAGTAAAACAAAATTTTCAAAAGCTTATCACAGCTATGAACAGCCACAAGCAATTTTAAAAACCGCTTAAGTAAACACAAAAAAGATTCAAGGGTTCAGTACCTGGCAGGATAATCCAGTGTAACCAGCAGGACACCTACATTGCTCTACAAGATGAGCTAGAGGTCTGCCTAGATGCATTTCTTCAAACTTGACTGCAATTTCCATTGAGATATTTGCAATTCTACAAGAAACATGCAGAAGAGAGTGTGAGCATCTAAAAAAGAATGAACACCAAAAACAAGATGCAAAAACATTTTCAGGCTTCAAGGTCAGGGCTACAATACATAATCTTCCATAATTTCCCATGCAAATATCTCAAAAAACTGAAGATTTTTAGTCAGTTATGGAATTTAAGAATCTACAACTAAACACATCAGAAATTTTTAAAAGTAATAAAGGTTGATCCCTCTCGGTCTAGAAAACTTCCCAAACCCACCATGCAAAAGCATTTCTTCCTCAGAAGTATTAGACAACTGCCTCTGTCTCCTGCCACAATTTTGGACAGAGCTAACAAAAGGATAATTGAGGGCATGTGAATCAAAAATAACAAAAAATCTGGAGATGGAATCAGACTTCTTCAGAGCTGTGAAGACGTACAGACACTGTGTTTTCATTGGATGCATTTTTGCTTGTCTTGTTAGTTTCCAGACTAACAGATGAAATGATGATATCATATTCCCTCCCTCTCATCAGTAAATTAGTTCTAGACAAAATGGTAATAAAACACTATTATTCTAAGGTGGGACAATCTTATTACCACTGCCCAGAGTGTTTCAAGCTACAGGAGACATCTAGATTGATACAAACCCAAGAACTCAGGGGACCATGTGCTTCAACTGAAAGAAGAAACAAAAAATTCAATAGCCATAAAAATAAGATGGGAAAGAAATATTTTAGAAAATATGAAATATTTAACTACATCATCAGTCCTGCAGAACACTGCATCAGCCTGTGCTTCTTTGTGTGTTTTGCTATCAAAGTAAGCAGCAGAGTAATTTAATGTTTCACAAAAAAGAATTCAAGAGGGACTCTGCAGCAATTAAATGTCATAAATGTTTTCTTGTTAGAGGAAGTGCAAAAGTCATAAATAGGAAATTGCAAATTTCTCTGAGGTGAGTCTTTACTGTACAGCTCAGTGGGAGTTATTTGTAAATTAAATTACAGTAAATGCAATATAATAAATAAATGCAATCAGAGGTTGCTTTACCTGCTTTGTTGTAATCCTTGGCCATAAGCTGCCTTGATAAGGATGTATTCAACATTGCTGAGCACAGACATGAAGTCAGAACGTAAGACAGGCTCATCAGACACAGAGTTAAAATATTTCCAAGAATCCTAAGGAAACATAACACTTACTATTATTATTATTATTGTTGTTGTTGTTGTTATTGTTATTACTATTACTACTACTATTATTATTACTGGTTTTATTTATTTATTTATTATTGAAACCATGAACATTCAGGTTTAGTTCAAGATAATGCTGTGTTCTCTCCTGGCTTACCTCCTTCATTTCTACTTCCTTGTCAGTTCTTACTCCATTTTCTGGAGAAGGGTTGTCTACATAGATGACCAGCTTGCTGGTGTGACCTCCTTTCATTAGAATCTGTGGCTCAAAATTTGAGGTTCCAAACCCATCCGAAGCATAAAAGGCAACAGTATATCTCAGCTTCCCTCCATAGGCCATGAGCTGTTTGGATTAAAAATTATTACTATTTTTTAAATTATTTATTCTAAGGTTTGAGCTACTAGTTGAAAATATCTTAACATCATCTGGAGACTGGAAAATGGCCAGTCCTTTAAATAATTTGCAATAAAACATGAAAATTGACTTCAACTCAGTGGCTGTTCCACCACAGTTAAATACATATTTCCAAAAAGCAGTCTTAGTTTCTTTACCTAGACCCTCTCAAGATGTGCAAAATATATCACTCTTTCCCCCCTACAGAATCTGTGAAGTAATTAAATACAGATGTTACCAATTTACAGGGTCAAGAAAAATCTTGCTAAGAAAGGGTAAATGATGTAAATATATTGTTTGTGCTTGCTCTAAGTTCCACCACTGAATAGTTACAATATTATGACGTACAAGAATAGAACTAACATAGAAATATGTTATAAAGGTACCATTCTAGAGTAAAAGAGTGTCTATTAGACAGCAAAGTTATCTACAAAGCATTCCAATTATTTAATGCTCTTACTTGGTCTCCCTGAAACTGCTCTGGCAACTTCCAGTAAAATGTTTCTGTATTTAAGTATTTTCTGACTATGGCAGCATCCAATAAAACATCCGGAAATTGTGAAAATACTCCTTCCACTGTTCCAGTCAGGTTACTTTGAGCTACTACATGCAGAATAGCCTGATCTGGAGTTAATGTTATCTGCAACACAAAGAGCAAAAGATTAATTCAACAAAATATCCTGTTTACAATTTTAGTTGCTTTTAAACAGTCAATGGTCCATCTTAAGAGTATTAAATGCCCAACCCAAACGCATTTGATATTTACTTTTTTAAGAAGTCAAGAGTGAAACTCAAGGTTTCAGAAATAAGAGTATGACCATTTACCATTTGCTTTCTTTTCTGTTCTGACCTATGCCACTGGCCCCGTAAGCCTGCCAGGACACTCAGCCTGATCCATTAAATGAGCACACCAGCATGGTACCTAACATGAGGATAACAGCAAACTGTGTCTGTGTGGTTATATTGTTTTACTTACAGGAATTCTCACATAATCTTCTAGTTCTGAACAAGATGTGGACATCCCAAAACAGAAGCATGGAGTACATCCTAGTGCATTGTTAGCAGACAGACCAAAAGTTCCAGGTTTACACTCACTGCATTGTAGACCAAAAACATTTTCCTGGAGGATATTTGAAAAAAAAGAAAAAAAGGAACACTCATAATACTTCACTGTCTAAATGAAAGATGATTATTTTTGGAAGAAAAACTGGTTGCTACATAAAGTACATAGCAGGATACCAATTATTGTATGCAATCTGTTTTACCATGCAGTACATTACTTTTCTCATTATTTTCCAATGCTGTTTTGCATTATTTCTTAGAAAAAAAAATCCTCACCAAAACCAAAACAAAACAACCAAACAAAAAACAAAAACAAAACAAAACCCCACCAAACAACCCACAAGCAACCACCATTTAGGTTAAACACATATATTTGACTGTCTATCAAAAATTAGTAGCTATGTATTTCAATTCAAGAGAGAATGAGCTCCAAAGGCTAAATAAACTGCTCATTATGAGCAGGAATCAAGGGACCTATTCCTGAATGTTTATTTTTGCACTCAATCCCCAACTGGTAAGCTGACCTTCAAGAAACACCACAAACTGCAGTCAATGTTCACTGGTATCTTTAACCAGAGATTGGACAGACGCCTGGGAAGGCATACATTTGGTGTCTTCAAGTAAGTTTACTATCACTCAGTCTTTCAAGAACTGATTCCCATCTTTTCAGAAAAAATCTGCATTATCTGTGTTTTAATGTTTCCTTTCCTATATACAAGAATATCAGACTTCACTATTAGCAATTATTCTTAAGCACTGACTTTGGTTCCAGCATAGGAAATTAATTTGAACTTGCAACATAAGCATATTTCAAAAAACACTGAGATTCTCCATTTAGTATTTATTGATTTCTTACTATTATTATAATCTGAATTTTCATAAAAGCAGGCTGTACCATCTGTTCCCAAACTTAATAAAACCAAATGCGTCCGAAAAGAAAAACTGCATAGTTTTTCAAGTTTTCCTGACTAACAGCAAGATCTGTCAAAGAAAACCCTTTAGCAGTGATTTAAGTGTACTCATAAATTATGCAGATTGCCTTTTGAAGTCCTTTCAGCCCTGTATCTTCCTCAGCTTTAATGCAATCAATGTCTAGAAAACACTAATGCTTTCCCAAAAGGGGCTGGATAACACGGTACCTTGCAGGTACAGACGCCAGTTTCTTCTTCACAACCACAAACGCCTTCAGTGTCATTGCACGTCTCTGCTTTGGTTCCACTCAAATCACAGTCACAGGCAACACAGTCTGGGTAGTCCCTGTGGCCCAAGGCACACCTGGAACAGTCTCGTCCTCCAAATTCAATTTTGCACTGGCATTGACCTGTCAACACATCGCACTGGAGATTGGCTGAACCACTGTTGCTACAGTTGCAAGCCTTAGCAGAAAAGAAGAAGGTTTCATAAATAGAATATCTTTAAAAAATATATTTTTTTTTACAACAGTTAATTTTAAAATGACCCTTGAAACTCAATGTTTGTCAACAAATACTATACAATAATAAAAGGGAAGAAATTCCATGCAGAAACGAGGTTGTTTGGTTTGTATTTTAGCAAAGAACTGCATCTCCAGTAAACAGTGAATGGCAAAAAGTTAGAGGCTTTGTTGATTCCCGAATATGGTTTGGGAACCAAAGGAGCTGAAGGAATCTGTTCCAGAAAACAAAAATATATCCAAAATTCTTAATTTACAGTACTGGTAATTGAGTACAGCAAGTAAATAAAATAATGTTCTATAAATGCTGAATTAAAGAAATCTGTAAGTATCATCATCTTATAAATAGGACAGAAAGCAAAACATTTAACATTCTTTTAAGATTTCAAGAAGTATTAATAGCATCTGGATCTTTCTCAAGCTACTTTTACTACTTGATGAGGAACCAAGAATCTCATTGCATCCCTAAGATGGGAAGCTCAGCATGCAGTGCAGCTCAGTACCAAAGGAAATCTGTTTCCTGGCACAGTGCATCCTTCATTATGCAATCAGTAATATGAACCTGTTGTTACAAACATGCAAAGTAGGTGTACTTTATTTGTCATTCTTTTTTGAAGCAGTGAGGATTAGCCTTCACTCTTAATTTCATATTTGTGGTTACTTAACAACCCCAGTTTTGGTCTGTGGTTATTTTTAACACAGGCACAACCATCATCTACTGTAAGCATTTTCCCTTAGTTATTTTCCTTATCAGCTCTCTTTCAGATGAAAATCCTTTACCTTGCCAAGTCCTGCATGCCAAGACCCACAAGTTCTAGAAGAATTACTGCCTATCCTTTAGCATTCTTCCAATTTTGCTGGTTACTCACAGCACTCTTTGTATTAAGCAGTTCTTACTCTAGCATCAGTTACTAAGAATGCCTGGTTTAATACACTTTATGACCAGGTTGACAGCTTTGACTCTCAGGTATCAGTTAAGGTCCACAACTCTGAACATAAACCCTAGGACAGTAATAATTTATCTATTTATAATAATTTATCTATTCAATCTCTAGCTACTTGTGATTAAAGATAAAGACTCTTAAGGTACAACACACTGTGCTGCAGCACACATGAAAAGGATTATAATCTAAAAAAGAGTACAGCTCTGCTACACTACTGCACCCAGAAATGGATGCTAACTGTCAAGAAAACCTCTAGAAATAATGCCAGATAAAGTAAGCACTCTGTGTTGCAAAACCAGACAGTCTGGGCTTCTCAGCATTTCATCCATGTAGAGAGCACACAAAGAGTCTCTCCTGGGTTTGCCAGAAGACACTGCTCCTGATCTTAAACTACCACATCTGACTATTCAACATAGGGAATATGTCACTGTTGGAACTATTATCTGGAGATCATGTTACTGTTTGTTGCAGCAAGAAGGGATCTAAACTACCTTCAAGTATTTAGCATTCATTACTGTGACCTGCAACCAAAAGGCATGATAAATAACCTAGCAAAAGTGTGCAATTGCATATTTAATCACACCTGATCATTGGCAAGTGCTGTGGAATCACCCTGTGAAAGGAGCACCTCAAAGGAAATGTGCAAGGATCAGCACATGGTTTTTGCAGTACATTAGGTAAGCATGACAATAAGCTAACAAATTCATGGTTTAAAGACCATTTGTCAACTACGTTACTATAAACCACTAAGATGGTTAACTCTGAAGACTTACTAGGACTACCTTATCATCCTTACTCTAAAAAATTGAGAGAAAAAGGATACCAATTTGGCTGACACTTAAAATACTTACTGCATGTAATGGCGGACCTTGTCAAGTTGATTGTATTTGTGGTTTCTCCACTGAAGTTAGCTATTACATTCATGTAATTGAGGCTTTTTAAAATATCAACATTTATAAAATAGTTGAATAACATTTATAAAATAGTTGAATAAAATTATAAAATGCCATATCTGACAGGAATTTACTGCATGAACCTAAAGGCATAAATGGTTGCTATTCCTTAGATCTGCACTGACTTGGCATTTTATTGCTTAATCATAAACATGAGATAATGGGAGCTAGCATTGTTCCATCCATGAAACATTAACTACATGATACCATTTCATTTATAAATTTTCAGAAAAAATGCCTGCAGTAACTTTTAAGACACTTCCAATGTTGTTAAATTCATAATATTATCACTTATTGATTTGCACAAACTATGTTCCCAGTTGCCCATTGCTGCTTAAATCTGGTTTAGTGCTATTTAAATACCTAAATATTAAAATATATCCCTCACAATTTTAACGTGAACTATGCAGCTATCCAGAATAAGCATTCTGATAGTATTTTCAAAGACGGTCCTCTTAGAAGGCTCCTCAATAAACATAGTGCCATCTATTGTTTTGCTGTTGTTTGTTTTAATGTGAGCATGTTGCAGTAACACTTGGAGACAGAATAAAGATCGTGGTTCTCAAAACAAGAGTCCTGTTCTGACATTAGTGTAAGGCAAATTGCTTTTAACAGCCATGGCTTTTCACCCAGTCTACCATACCTTGCAACCAAGTTTAGGAGAGAGTCCCCAGTAATTTTCTTCACAGAGTTCACACTTTTGTCCCCGAGTGTGAGGGGGACAAGTGCATTGGCCAGTATCAGCATCACAGTTGTTCTGAGTATGGGCACAGTCACAGGCTGCAAGAGAAACAGGACAAAATGGGTAACTTTACCTATGCTCTACTACAGAGAAGAAACTCCAAGACGATTGATAGTTTTACTTTTCTTATGCAGCATATTTGTCTATTCCACTAGGAACTCCCTGTCATCCCTAATCACTGAGAAACAAATCATGACCACAGTGACATTTTGTCTCTTACTGGAAGCCCATGACTGATTATTAACTTAGGCTATTTGGTGTTTCAAAAAGCAGTGCTGCACTTCCACAGAGGGATCAACAGGACCAAACAAAATTACTTTTGGAGTAGAAATGTAGAGAAATATTTCTATTATAGAGGACTCAAAACTCATCAGGAGATATGCTAATGCTCTCAAGCAGGTGAAAGGATTAATCTCAAGAACTGCTTATTGAATAATAGGGAGGGATAACTATTTTTATAATAACTAATTAATGCAGGATGCGTTTGGCTATTTAAGAAACAAAATACTATTCCAGTTAAAAAGCAGAATTTCAGGGAAGTGATTTTCTTAATCTCTTTTGTAACATTTAAGTAATTTCCAATAATGAAATGGATAAAGGTGCCCAAGGGATCTTTGATTCTTAGTAAAGACAAAGTATATTCGTTTCAAAACATAATTTTATAACAATCACACTGCATAGTTCATTTTAATGTATTGTTTGAGGCATTAAAAAAGTGGTTTCATCTGGCCAGAGAAAAGGCAGGCATTCTTTTAGCTATAGTGGGCATCTTATTAACATGAAAAATTAGGTTTTGATGACATGTTCTCCTTTTAGATGAACAATTTCTTCCTTATCATGACTAAAAATTCTACACAGCCAGGTGATGACAGGAAATTGAGTCAATGATTTCTCATCAAAATATGAAACACATATTTAAGAGTTAAATAAAAAAATAAAGTAAAAATCTTTAGGAGTAGAAGTTCTTCACTCTCCCAAGTGCAGAAAAAAGGTTTCATTCTCTTTGAGGGACTGAAGGGTTTTGTAATAAAGAGACAAAGGAGCTATTGAGGATGTAATATTTCTCTCATGCACCCTTTATGAGTTATTTTGTAGTCACCACCTTTTACAAGGAGCCACACAGTAAGTAATGTTTTGTTCCCTTGCTTAATCAAAGTATTAGTAGACTTTCCTAGATGTTCTTCCATATCATCATCAAAACAACTGACCTTTGCCAGAGTTCAACATATATTGCTGAAAGAACTTCCAGACAAACTCTGGAAGGATGAAGGATTAGAGCTTACGTGTGCAGCCACCGTCCTGGAATGCATAAAAGCCATGAGCACAACGATCACACTTCTCTCCAGCCACTCCTGGCACACAGTGACACTGCCCCTGATGATTGCAGTCCTCAGACACCGAGCCAAACTGGCTGCAGTTGCAGGGAACACAGCCAAGCCCAGTAAGCAGCCCATAATACCCGTTCTGTTGGAGAAGAAATAAATAGATCTGAGCTACGTTTCATAAATTTTTGAAAACACTACAATACATACTCTTGTTTTCTCTTGTTTACTCCCCATGATGTCTGACCTGCATGAATCTTGGCCAGCACTGCCTGACTGCTGTGGAAAGAATCCCTGGCTTTATCTTTCCACTGTTGCCAGCTATAAAGCAATATGCACTCAGGTGAAAATCTCAACCCTGAAGTGTTCTTGTGGTCCTCTAATCTCACGAGCAAGACATTATGTTTTGAAGTCTGATGTTTTTCTAATTTAAAGACTTGCATGAGGTGAGAGTGGGCTGTGCTGATGAAGCACAGATATCTGTGACTATGAATGAAAGCCTGGAATGGAGCAGGTCAGTGACCTAGTGTACATGTGTGTTCAAAGTCATTCAGCTGGGCTGGCACAAAAGGCAGTAACTGGGCACAGATTTCCTGCTCTGGCCTCTGATGTAGTTCTACACTTTGCATAGACTGGAAACTGCTGGTCTTTATCATCAGTGAATATCTGCTTGTTCTTGTAACAGTCCTGCCTTTGAGCTGAATCCCTTGTTGGCATTCAGCCATAATATATATATTATCTATCACCAACCACATTTCTTCAAGTATTCCTTACTCAGACTTCATTTTACAGAAGCACAGCTCTAAGATCCCTTCAGGTTTGCTGACAGTGTTTGGTTTGCTTTTTGACTGAACACTGCCAGCACCAGCCTGAAGAGCCCTATGCTGGAGGGTGCGAAATAAACTACATAGCTTTGCATCTCCAAGGAGCATATGCAGTGCATTTTTCAGCCACAAAAACCTCTGCAGACAAACTTTGGTCTCCACTCCAGCAACAGGCCCCTCTCCCTTGAGCCTATTTGCTGCTATTCTCTGTATCTGCTCCAATCAATATTTATAAATAAAGAGGAAGACAAGAAAATCTATACATTAGCAACAGGTAATAGATCTGCTTACCAAGCATTTATCACATCTTTCTCCAATTACATTTGATTTGCAGGAACAGACACCTGTCTCATGTTGACAAGTACTGGAAAGGGAACCATTCACGTGGCAGGCACAGGCTTGTGTTTGGACAAAGAGAAAACAAGTTAAACAATTATTCATATGTATCTATAGGCATTCATTATTATACAGAATTCAAAATCTGGTTTATAATGTGTTTCATCTGTTCATATCCCACAGATGCTAATTATCACAGAAATGCCTGTGCATGTGGACTAAAATCTAAAAAAAAACAAACACCTCTGAATAGCTGTATTTGAGAAGTTTTTTCTTTCAGCCCTTTATGTGACATTCAGAAGTAGGAAATGTGTACGGCATGCAACTGGAGGGACAGTGTTAAGCAAGACAGTAAGTTCCAGGGATACCAAGTGTCAAACCCTAACATAATACATTCTCCTCCCTCAGCCTAACCCAACCCCAGAGTTTTCAATCTGTACTTGCCAACTCACAACTTGAAGATTAACTCTTTCAGCAAAGGTGCACATGTCCCCATCCATTTTGCACATGAACACTACATTTTTGTGTTCTTTAAATGTTGAAAGAAATAAAAATAACAACTTACCACGACAGTTTTTGTTCATCACTGCATCCCCATAATACCCATCAGCACACTTCTCACAGTGGTGACCTGCTGTGTTCCCCAGACATTTCAGGCACTGTCCAGTGACAGGATCACAGTGGCCCTCTTCTTGAGGGTTCACATTGCCACTGCATTCACAAGGAGCACACGACTGCCCAGGCATAAGAGGATTCCCATAGTAACCATTAGCACACCTGCATCAGAGTTTAAAAACTTTATCAGCTCGAGTGTGGTAATGTCATATACTCTCCTCACTGAAAGGAGCTTTTGTTTTTTCCCCTATTAAATTTTAATCTAAAGCGTCTCTGTATTACAATGAAAGACAAAATAAGAAGGAAAATTTTATTAGGAATTATTCTGTACCTGTGGTATGAACAACAGAAGGGAGATAGGATGATGAACACCTAGTGATAGCAATGATATAGATATTTCACCCAAAATTAGTGTACATACCTTTCACACTGGGAACCAGTATAGCCTGGAAGACATCTGTCACAGACAATTCCACCTTCTTCACTCAGCTGGCAAGTGGGACTGAAACTATTAACAATATTTATGGCAGCTGGTATCAACAAACAGAATCACAAAACTTCTGCAAACATTCAATATCCACCCTTCCTTGCACTTAGCTATATAAACACGCAATTGCATTTTTTTCCAGTTTATCAATGCTTTTAACATCACAATGTGTAAAAATAAACATATAATTTTCAAAAACCCATGGGGTTTTTTTTTTACTTTGAAAGTAAGATTTTGAAACTTCCTAAAAACCTGGCTTTCTTTCTAGCAAAGCAGTACAATTGCTGCACTGAATTCCTTTTTTTCAGATACAACACTTCTGTCTTACTTCTTTCTGAAAAACCAAGAAAGATAACCATGGTTTTGGTGCAAAGTTCAAGGACAGGTTGAATTATTACTTTCATCCACCATACTAAATTGTAAGAGTTCACTCAGCCTCTCTTAACCTAGTCTATATATTTGTCGACCTTGAAAAACAGTGTTTCTACAAGATAAACACAAACTAAGATGCAGAAAAGAAAGTCCATTTCTCTCTCCTTCAGATGTCATGACATTTTTCTTTATCTCACTTTCTGGTTTTGCTGAAGGTGTAAAAGACAGTCCTGCATAAGAAGCTTACTTGTTAGCAGCAGAACTCAGAGGACATGCACAGGGCTGGCAGTCCTCAGATGTTCCTTTGGATGGATTTCCATAGAAGCCAGGCAAGCACTGATCACAGAAAGGTCCTGTTGTGTTGTGTTGACAAGCCTGCAAGACATGTTAAAAATATTTTTGTATTTTCTCTTGATGGTTTTTCAGCCCCTGAGGGATTCCTACAGCAGTCTGCATGCAGTATGACATCCAAGGAAGCCATTCTTTAAGCCATGAAGAGCTGCCTAGAACTCTGAAAAGAAGTGTTTGATTTTTTTTTCTCAGTTGTAAAAATCCTGATTGTTTTTCCTTACATTTTAGAATATACTTTATGAAACCAGCCACATTACTTATACGCATACTTAAATATATTTCACATATTGTATACATTTGCAGTAAGAAATTTATAGTTTTTACTGGCGTTTAGCCATTTTATTCCAGTATCCTTTAATTTTCATAAGAGATCTGAGAGCTTAATTTTCTTTTCACAAGGTAATGTGCAATTTCCGCTGGTGTTAGTCATGGAAGATGTACACGTATCTGAAAACAGATATTCACCACTCAAATTTGTTCTTTTCAGGAACCTGCAGCAAGCAAAGGCAAGATTTTTATCAGCCAGTATATGACTGCATTTTTGTATTAGTTCTGACAATTCCCCACTTGAAATGATAAACTGAAACAAACTCTTTATTGGAAAACATATTAATGGAGTCTTGAAACATACTCTGAACTAAACAATGAAACCAACAAAAATAAATACTTGGTATGCCTAGCTTGAAATTATGCACACTGTAAAGTTGTCTTCCAGTCAAAATGCTCTCCTAAATAGATGCTTAAAACACAGAACACTTTGAAGGATGACTTACAAAGCAAACACCGTGAATGTCACACTCAGTTGCATGCCCATTGCATTTGCAGGGTTGACAAATACCTCCAAAGAGTATTCCATCCACACGGTAGTACCCAGGGAGACAGGACTGAAAAGAAATGAAAGGAGAAAAAGCAGTAGCATTATGTGTGTTGAAAATACAAATAAAAACTTTTTCAAATAATGCACTTCCGACCACCCACCATTCAATCCATTCATACTGTGGTAACTGAATGCTCTTTCAACCCTATTGATGTCACTGTAGCTCTTTTCTAGTGGTGGTTTTGTGCTTGCCCTGGAAAAAGGGGGAAAGAATTAACTCCATAAAAGTTTGATTCATCCCCTTTGTTCCCTGGAGGCATGAAAGTTAACTTTTCCGTGGATTAGTATGTGAAATTCTTTATTATGGGACAACAGAAAAGATATTCTATCACCTCTGCAGAATCATTAACAATGCTTCACACAATGCACAAGGCTTCACAATGAAATTATTTGTCAAAATAACTCCTGCCATCCTGCAGTAGGACTTTGCCTCTCTGAATTTTCTTTTTACAGATACACAAGACACCACCTTGCACAATGCATTTCACTCTTGTGGGTTCTTCCAAAAGCCAGCATTCTTCCCTGCTAAGGCTCCTTATTGCCTCCATAAACTTAATGGCACATAACAGGAATAAACTGAACATGATTCAGATCCAGAAAAAATGCTATTAATGAGTAAGGTAAGCTCAAAATAGCTTCACAGAGCTTTAACAGCAGCTCCTTCTGCAACATCATCTGAAGCGCATCATCATTTTTTAGAGCCATAAAAAATTAAGTCATGAAATAAGTTTAAAATCCCATTTGGAGTATCTGAAAGAAAATATCTTCAGGATTGCATACAGTATAGTAGGCAGCAATTCACCACAGAACATATATTTTAATGGCAGTTTAATTAAAGGTAGCCTGCTTTTAAACCCACGCCCTTTACAATAGGAGGTAATTTTGCATACACAAAACATTGTAAGGGGTTACCTCACAGGATATTCCCATGTAACCCTGAGGACATTCACAGAATTCCACATCTGGTGCTGAAGAAAGATCTATAACATTTGCACCCGCAGTATCCATGGTCACAGAGTCCAGCCTAGGGTTAAGCAGGAAAACATCATACCATTTGTTTCCCCAGACTTGAACTTCAACAGGACAGTTTGTTTCTGGGGAGGTAACACCACTGAACACTGCTCCCTGGCAGGGACAACTGAGGAACAGGCACAAATCTCTTCTATCAGAAGTCTGTGATCATACTCTTATCATAGCATTTGCATTCCTGGGAGTAGATGTGGCCTGTTACCATTATTGGTACTGTAAGAGACAATCGTCTCAGCCACAGGTAACATTTTTGTAAAGAATCTTTACAAAACATTCCATAAAGATCAACACACTATCCCTAAATGAAAATAAATTTCACCAGAGCACTATGGGTGCACAAAGCAAATTTATTATCAGTTCCTATTTTATTGACATGAAATGCTACCAAATGACAGAATAGTCACAGAATATTTTGAGTTGAAAGGGATCATCAAGCCTAACTCTTAAATAAATAGCCCGTATGGGGATTTGAATCCGTAACTTTAGTGTTATTAACACCATGCTCTCATTAGGGAATGAAGAAGAGAGGTTGTCAGTGAGTGAGTGAAAATTGAGTAAGTAAA
>VWYI01027453.1:1689-18698 GCA_013399455.1 Anthoscopus minutus | reverse complement strand
GAGAAAATGTCTAGCTTTATATCTTATGCATTCCAGTATTTTTGTGTACTGTATTTTGTGAGTTTCATGTCTTTGGCAAAATTCACTCAGTCCTTGGTTTTCTGAAGCTTGTGCTGAGGTTTTAGCTTTTATATGTTTTATATGCTGCTGCTTTGAAAGAAAACCTAGATTCTACAGGTGTATTGTTGTTGTTTCATATTTTAAATTTATATGGCTGTTGGTAAATAAACTGACTTAATTATTTGAAGAGAAATATACTTCATCTTTGTTTTCCCTACTCACTCTCCCTTTTTTGCATAGCTACATTTAGAGAGAATGTTAAAGTTTGTATAATTGTGCCTTCATCATCAATCAGATTTTTTTCAGAGGAGTACATAGACAGGATCAGGAGCATGACAGCAAAATAGAATTAGACTGACATCCTTTTTTGCTCTCTGCATTAAGTGGACATTTTCTCTGAAATGTTCAGAAGGAAACCCAGCAAATACACACTTCTTGTTTTTCTTTATCAGTGATTTCTGCTGGGCTACATGCTTAAAGACAGGATGAGGTGTTTCTCAGAATGGCCTCCAGATGAAAGCTTTTCTATACTTCACAAAAGGAAGTAGTCAGCTCACAGCTTCTGGTTGTTTAAGTAGCAAACAAAATAAATCACTTTCTGGTTGGTAGGCTCCTTAGCTCTGCTGCCTTGTGCTGGAAGATCTTTGTTACTCTAATTACCTCTGCTAAAGTTCTTCTTTTACCTTTTATTCAACATGTCAGTCAGAAGCAATGGGGATATGTTAGGGAGTGCTCCTTCTTAGTATTTGTATTTTAATGAAGCGATATGAAAGTGTTGGATGTATGATTTTTTGACTTTGCAAGAATGGCCTTTATTAAGCAGGTTCACAGTTCCTGCTCACTTCGGAGTCTCTGCCTTTCCTGGATCAGTAGAACAGTGACTGTGACATCTGATGTTGTTTAATGTTCTGTGTCTGATCTGGTGTTTAGTACAGACATTGCTACAGTGAGACATGCACTCATAATGTCAGGTCTAGATTAATGTAGTGTGTTTTACATGGTACTTCTCTTGAAGACTACTTTTAAACTTCTTCCAGTGCAGCTTGCTTCCTTCAGTGGTTTGAGGTGTTTTGAGATAAAGAAACCTCTTTACTCTGTATTTTGTGCTTTGCATTGGCTACCTTCTGTGTTTATAAAAGATAGGACTTTATAAAATAAAGTTCTTGAGCTCTGCCCATATTCTTCTATATAATTTAAAATATATTATGGTATGTCTTTGAAGTTTTCTGGTATTAGTGTCTCTTAGTTTCATGAGGAATTTCCAGCTTTTTTTGTAGTCTGTTAAAGGTTTGCAAAATGAGTGTGATGATTGGTTAAGCATTTCAAAAGATAATTCAGAAGATTAGATTATGTATTTTGGAGTGTAGCTTTTGTCTAGGGACCACATTAATTATTTCACTGGGCTTATATTTATAAGGCTTGGTATTTGTCTATTGAACTTCATCTGATGAGTTCAGAGGTGCATCTGATAATAATGGGGCACAGATTCCAGGCAGGAGATTGGCCATAGGAGTCAGAGCATGCTTTTAAACGATTGTACAATCCAGGTGGGATAGGTGTGCTCAGGAAAGAAGCATGTCTCCTCAGAATGTAGTTCTGGTGTTGGAGCAGTTAACATCCTGCTTTATTCTTGGGAAGAAGACATCCTATGTAATTATAGTAAAAAGCTGTGCAGCTATATGCATATATAACCATAAATCCCTGGAGCATTGCTATTAATAGAGAGAAGAAGATGCCTTATTTACATTTGCATTTTGGCCCAGCCACTCACTAAGTTTATGGCCTGAAATGATAAAAACAAGTTAAAAAGATGGGAAATAAAGGCTGAAAAAGCCAATTGAAATGTTTATGGAATTACATGTCTAGGTCTAGAGCTTATTCTATTGCTCCTATTTAGCAATGGATGAATATTTTAATGTTTTAAGTATTGAAATAAGTGTATTCTGGTTTTGTTTATTGTAAATTAACTTTGTTTGACATGCATGGTTTTGTGTATCCAGTTTCTCTGTGTTGCAAAGTGTATGGAAAGTCTTAAAATGGTAATATCTCAACATGGTGTTTTATGCAGATTTCTTGGTTTGAGTTACCACTTGAGATAATGTTCATTCATCTCAATGACATGATACATAAACCATATAGCAAAAGATAATGCAATTATTCTTTCAGTTATTATCTGTTGGTCAGACTGCTCTGAAGAATGATAGATTCTCCCAGGAACTATCTGTTACCTCTTGCAGTCTGTAGTCCCTAGTTAAACTATATGTGCTGTTGAGCAACAGTCCTTGAGAGCACTTGGACACTGTAAACCAGTTCTTAGGGGATTGAGTCTTCCCATCCATCATGTCCTACAGCGATAACTAAAGAAAATTGCCAACAGCTGCTGGACAGGACTAAAGGAGAATGGATCTTTCTTTTCCCTTTTTCATTCTTTGAGTTGCAGATACCAATACAGTGTGTCCCTAGCAGTATCTTAAATTATATGCTGCTGTGACTCATAATTAAGTAACAGAAATGAAAGAATCTTCCTACTTTTAACTACTTTTTTCTTAGGCAAGGACTGCTGTTCATAAGAAATTAGAAAGCGCTGAATGTTATGTGATAGAAAACTTGTGAAAAGTTTGGACCTTTAGGCAATTTTGGAGTTGCCAAAAATGCTGCAAGATAAAACATTTTGAAAATTAACTTAGTTTCTTTTCAGTGGACAAGTAAAATTTGATTGTGTAAGCATCAGGCTTAAAGAAACTCACCTAGCACCTTTGATTCACCAGGCAGTTGCATGTAACATCCTGGGAAAGGTCACAGCAATTGTGGTGGTTTCCTTTAAGCATTTTCACCATTTCCAACTTACTAGTTCTTTTATTTCTGAGTTATGTTAGTGGTGACACCAAAAAAGTAATACTGTTAACCACCTTCATAGTGTTTAATTGTTACAATGACACAGAGAAGAAAGGAACTTTCTTCTTGTTGGTAATATTAGACCATCTTTAGATGCTGGTTTGCAGAAGTGGTGTTACTATACTAAAATACTAAGTAACAATTTTTTTTCTTGTAGATTAGCTTTACTTGATTTAGTGCTAATGCTGGTGAGGGTTTAAGAAAAAAACAGCTATCACTCTTTGAGATGATGAGCAATGATTACAGCATGCAAAACTTAATCAGACTCTCTAAGTGCCTGATGGTGATGCCAAACTGATTTTTGCTTTTATGTATCCTTCATATATATTTGTAGCTCTGTAGCATATATGAAGGATATATAAAAGCAAAAAGTAGTTTGGCATCAATGGAAGTAACTTTGTTGTGCAGTGCCTGCAGTTCCTGCTGTGTGCTGCTGTGTTACAGGCATTCTCTGTACCATGCCTCCTGCCCATGTTCGGTAGGGGGATTAAGTACTTTCAGTGATGAGAAATATATGCCAAAGTGTTACAGGTTGAAAAAGGGAAATTTTGCAGTTAATACCAGTTTTTGTGAATGTAAAATGATGAGGTTGGTGCACACATTGGCATTTGTGATGCTGGAAGGGATTGATCACAAACTGTAGTTCTGACCTGACTGAAGAGAGGTTGACAATTGTTACATTTTACTTAATTTTACCTGGTCCTCACATTTAGCTTCAAGCATGTATATAAATGTGTTTGTGGCTCATAATTCTAATGTTTGTTATGTTCTTTTTCTGAAAGACTTAAAGTTGATCTTAGTTTGCATATTTTTAAATGTAATTGCATTTGCATGGTATCCATCCTTTCATGAGAGCCTTCATAGGAGTAATATTTGCTGCCTCAAAGGTATGTCAGTGTCGTGTTGTTCAAGATAACTTTTGAACTTTTTCAATCTAGGATTTGCTTCTTAAGTTGTACATATATGAAAATAAAAGTTAATATGAACCTGATGTCTTTTGGTCATTTTGGTACATAGGGGTCTCTTAGATATTTTCAAGATAGTTCATTTTGCTTTTGTTGCTCTTACACCTCCCATAACCTTCAGGCCATAATGGCTGAAAGTAAGGGGGGTGGGATGTGGCTGTTCCACATCTGCTTTCAAATGATAGTTTCTTGTAATCTAAAACTATACTGGTAGTGCCTTTGTTTTTGTGACAGCCTTGCCTGTGTTGTCTCTGTTGATATTAAAGTGTATTGCTGGTTCCCTTTTATTTCATACCTCTGGTGTCTTCCTAAAATGAAATACTTTGGAGCTCAAGTCCAGCTGATAAAATGGTAAGAACCATGAATTTTGTTGTTACTGTTGTTGATCACTAGTAGCCTTGCTAGATACTGTGCTGGGAGAGGTGCATGCCCTAAATGAACGCTCAGTTTCCTACCTTTTTTTTCATCAGGATAACCTAAAAAAAAAGGACAGACTGGAGGACCAGTTTCTCTGGTGCTGGCTGGTAGCAATTCTGTCTGATCCACAGTAAACTTTACTTACAGACCTTACTATTTTTCAAGTGAGGCGCTTTGACCAGGATGAAAGAGCTGGGAAAAAGCATGTGCTTCCAGCTTATCTTGTCCTTAGTAGCAGCCAAACAATTTTTGAGTTCACTACAAGAGCTATAGTTCTTCCAGACAGCTGTTTCCTGTCAGGCTGAGCAGGATCCTATAGCTAGTTTCTACTTGCATATTCTCAGGGGTTTACCAGCACAAACTCTGCTATTTCCAGGATTTTCTTGGAAAAAGTACCTGCCAACCCTGCAGGAGGAGATGCTCTGTTCATACAATAGAACTTATGGATGGGAACAGTGACCCTGTCTGCAGAGCTACTCAGTGGCTGTGGATTTTGGTGTTGATGTAGGGTGGTTGTTCTCATGTGCTCTATTTTGGGGAAGGTCAGGCTGTATGCAGCTCTTGGCAGTTTCTTGCTGTAAGAAGACAGACTGAAAAGTATCTTCATTTATCTTCTCATTTGTTAATTAGGTAGACACTGCTGAAGGCCACAAAATATTAAAAGACCGTTGTTATGTGTTTTCTTTTTTTAGCTTAATAGGTGGATATTACTCAAGAGATGACTTTACATTGAGGGTTTAGAGTCCAGTAAGTAAGGACTTCTGTTATTTCTGTTTCCTTACAACTCTAGCGCTTGCATTTTCTTAAAATAACTATTTTGTAGATGCCTTGATTTTAATGTGTTTGTTCATTGAGGGCTGTTGGTCAGGATATTTTTTTGTTGTTTTAATTGTCTTAGAAGGGTGTTTTAGCTGGGGGTGTAACCTGGGTGAAGCTGTGGGATGATGTTCACTTCAGGAGCCCTGATGCTATAGGGCCCTTTTAGTCTAGGTGTTGGTACAAGCATTTGTGTGTTCCCTCCCTAGTCTGCACCACCTCCCCTTGCTTTCAGTCAGCTCCTCTCAAAAAACCTCAACCTGATGTGGTTTTGTGCCTGCCTAATTTCTGCTCTGGGTGGCAGGAAAAGTCGTCTGTTCCTCTCTATTGGGAGGTGGCACTTATGCCTGGTCCTTAAGCTGAACAAGACCATTTATTGGCTTGGAAGCCTTGAGTGCCCTTGTAGGATTACTTATGTGGATGTTTATTTTCATTCAGTGTCCTGTACCCTGGCACAACGGGAGCTGTGGCTTGTCTGATGTTGCTTTCTGCTCTGTGGTCCGTGTGAGACTGACCTCAGTTACCATGTCCTGGCTGGAGGCTGCAAACCCAGGCACTTGTTGCTGTGCTGTGGAGTCTCTGGACACACTAATTGGACCATCCTGGAGCCTGATGCTAAGCTGTGCTGCTGAACAACGCTCATGAGGCTAGAAAACAGAGGAGAGACAAGAAGTTGCCAGTTGTTATTATAACCTGCTTTAAATCCTGACTAATGTTGGGATGGAAACGTGGTGAAGTCAGGAGCAGGAAGATGCACAGGTATGTGATGTGCTCTTAGTTGGGACTAGGCCTTTGCTTCTAGGCCTTATTTCAAATCCTGCTGGGTCAGTTGACATCATGGGTATTTTCATGTGGAGGCTCCTTGGAAAGCTGTCCAAATTAACCGATCGGGTGTCTTAGCAGAGTGCCCAGTCCCTGTGCAAGCCCTGCTCTCACAGCAGGCTCCCCATCCAACATTTGAAATGGGGTGTGAAAAGGCTGAATCCTGGAAAAAATTACCCGTGGTAGGCAGAGATGAGAACTGGGCTGGGAAAATCTATGTGCAATTAACTGGAGATTGATGGCTAAATCTATTTATTTTTATTGTTAGTAAATAGAAATAGTAAAGCCACTGTAACTTGCTACTGAGTGAGTGGAGTTAGGAAGGCACTGGAGCTGTCATGTGGAGCGCAGCTTGTGAAGGCACTGTTGGTTGGGCTTTGCTTCTCTCTGGCTTTCCTGCCTACAGTGCTCCCAGTGTTGTTACCCATTCAGACCCCAGGTGGTGGTGTTGGATCTGAAGGGAGGAAATGTTAAGATGGAGAAGCTCCTTTCACTGTGAGCAAGGCCAGGTTGTGGCAATACTGAGGTGCTCTATGCAATTGCTTCATTTTTGTGTTGGCAGGGCTGTAGTTCAGCTGTCTCCTCAGAGCTGCCATTCCTTTCCAAACATACATGCAAACTGCCTGGCTGGCTGGTTAGTTGCCATGTAAGAAGTGATTTGAGGAGGTCTTCCCATCCAGAAGTTGCATTATGTTCAAGTTAAAAGGCCTCTTATCAAAGTTTAAACTGAACTATAGCTGATGTGGCACTCGATGTGACACTCAGAGCCAGCCTGCAAGATCTGTGTTGGCTTTGAATTAGAGCATATTCAATGACTGATTGAAGGCAGGCATGTCTGCACCACAAAAAGCAGGGCTTCTCTTCAGGGACTTACTATTAAAATTATTTGCTGTAATTAAAAAAAAAACAAACCAAAAACCCCTCTACCCTTTCAAAACTTGTCAGCATAATTTATAGCTTCTATACATACATATCTCTGAAATAATTTTATTTAGTTATGTTACAAAGGGTTGATTAATGTTACGTGGCTGAACATGTGGAAGAGGTACAAGAAATTTCTTTTTCTCAAGTGTTAACCCTGGAGACTCAGCTTTTTCTTTCAACATTCAAAAAGAAATTTAATTTTAGATTTTTGTGATACTCACTGGTAATTAACTTCTCCATGTACTGCATCTTATTATGCTATGGGCCTAAAGATTTTCTGTTGGAAACAAAAATTGATTTCAACAAATTCAGTTGTTGCCGTCTTATTAGGTTATGGTATTCGATGTAAATTAAAGTTTTGAATGTTTCATCAGTCAATAGATGCAATTACTGATTTGGGATGTATGAGGTAAAAAGTGAATAAATAAGTTTTTGTCTTTGTTTTTATAACATGAAAACATGTCAAAGTTTATTGAGCTACAAGTTACTTTGTAGTGAACATGGGGCAGAATCAGAAACATGAGAATAATGTTAGTCTATTTATTTCTTGGGTGCTGCAGGATTTTCTTAAAATGCTGGCTGTCAGACATCCTGGTTTAAAAGTTTGTTTAGAAGCCTGGGGTGCAAGGATTGGTTGGCTGTCTGATCCCAGGTCCCAGTGCCCCATCCATGAATATTGTACACAGGCAAACCCATCACCCTTCAGAAATCAATGTCGCTTCACAGAAGGCTCCTTGCAGTGTTCAGTGTATCTAGAGATGGGCAGAAAGTCTTCCTCACTGGAGGAAACTGAAAGTAATATGGAGCTAATAACACCCTATTGATATACCTCATGCAAATCAGTACTGTCTTCCGGACTGGAATGAACCACTGATTGCACTCTAACTTGTTCCCAGAGTTTGGAGTGGATATGCCATTCCTTGCTCAGAACTAGATGTTCTGGAAGTGGATTATGTACTTCAGTTTTCTGAGTTGCTCTTGATTAAACAAAAGTGCCTACAACCTGAGATCAGCAGCATTGCCAGTTTCTCTGCATTAATAAGTTATTTTTAATTTAAAGGGCTTTGATGGTTTTGTTTCAGAGTTGCTATAGAAATTTTTTCTCATTGGGAATTCGCTATAGCAATAGATGTTGAGAAAATTAAATATTTTTTACTGCTTTCATGGTCTTGGGCTGTTGTTTTTAAAAACAGAGAGGAAAAACATCAAGAAGAATTGATTGAGAACGTAGTTTACTTGATCAAATGGATGCAGACCTCAGCTGGCAGGAAATTGATTAAAATAAAAGACAAAATAGATAGTTTTGTCAGTTGGATACCACATTCCTCAGGAGAATAAGAGGATTTATATCAATCATAGCAGCAGTAACTGCAAGTTGTGTGTAGCAGGGCCCATGCAAACACTATAGTTTGTGTTCCTATCTTACATAGGTGGAAATAGATACAGATATCTTGTCAGAGTTAGTGGTATCAAAAGGAAAAGTGTACATGAACTGATGTATTAGAGCTTGGTAGAGATTTTAGCTGTTGAGGCAGGTTTGGGGCGGTATCTCTAAGGTTTGCTGTATTTTCCAAATGGAAAAATGAAGACAACACTCTCTTCCAGTTTCCTAGTCTCCTAGTAGCCATTCATTTCATTAGAATGAAATAAAAATCAGTGTTTTAGGATTGAAGTGACTCTTAAAACCCAAGATCTCCTAGGAAAGTCCTTGGCTGCTGTGCCAGGTCTTTATTATCCTGCTGCTGTCAGAGGTGGTTGTGTGCAGTTTCCTGATACTGGAGAGACTCTTTACTGGTGTTAGTGTTGAGTAGAACTTCACAGCGAACCCACGATTTTACTTTTAAATGTGGTGACACAGTCCAGCCCACTTTTTCTGTGCTCACTGCTGGTGGACTAGAACCTAGGTTCCCTGGAATTGTGGGCACAGACAGATACCCAGATTGCCTTGGATTTTTGGTTCTTTCCAATAGTTTCTTCGGTCAAATTCAGCAGAATTTCTCTCATGTGGCTGTAGAGAATTGAGCTTCTGGTGTCTAGATATTGTATCAAGAATGATGTAGGACTGAAAGTTCTTTTTCCAAATGTGAGGTCCCATGTTCACCTGAGTTGGGTAAAACTACAGAGAAGCAGCAGAGAACATCTGTGCTCATACACGATGGACTTGTGCAACCATGGCAATGGCATGGAAGTGAGTAAGAATGAAATGTAACTGCGGCTTATTGGAGTCCCTCGTTGTTCCTGCAGGATTTATGTCGGGCAATGCAGGAGAGCAGCAGCCTGGGACTCTGAGCTGGGACGCTGCAATGCTGTTCTGTGTCTCCTGGGACTGCAGCAAGCTCCTTTCTCTGCAGACTTTGTTTCCTCTGCTAAGGTCTGTTTATGCCATGTATTTCTTTTAGTGGGAGGATGGATATTCATTTCTGGGTTATGGTAGCATTAAGTGATGTGAACTATGATCTTGGGTAGGGTCTCAAGGTGCTACTGTAATATTAATAAGAGCCTTGTAATAAAATTCAGTGTCTACAGTTCTTTCCAACTCATGGTTGTTCTGAGTAGCTCACAGTATCAGGGCTTTAGCTATATATAAGTAATTGATTTGCTTTCTATTGAATAAATGACATGCTAGTGGAATGATTAATGAATAAGAAATCACAAGTGTCACTGGCACACAATTGGAAATCATCATTCCCTTAACAAATTTTTTCTCATTGGGTTTAAGTTTCTGTTGGGAATTACAGTTTCACTAATTTAATAAAACAACCTGATAAATAACTCATAATTTTTTAAGGATGTCTGTTAAATAAATCTATGTTGAAGTACCAAGAAATGACGCTTGTAAAAGAAACATGGCTGCAAATAATGAGAAAATTGCAGATGTATTTTACAGTTCTTCTGAAAATCAAAAGGTCTCATAAATAGTCTGTAAAAATGTCTGTGGAAGAGTTAACAACTGTACAAGCAATAAGCCTGACCTTTGAGTGTAATTTATTTTAGATTTGCTCAATCCTTTTTTATTAAAACTAGCACATCTGAAGCAGAATTAAATCCTATTATACCAGCTCTGTGATTGTATCAATTTTTCTCTGCCATGGCACACTTTATTAAAAATTACTTTGTTTCATGTTGGTTAATGCAACCAGGGGAGTAAATGAAGTTTTCTGGTCTTTGGTAAAGAAAGAAGCATGTGATTTCTATCCCTGAGAGCAGTGTAAATTGCTATGAGGATCAGCTGAGTTCCAGCCCTGCAAAAATCAGTTCAGGTGTTTCCTCTTTGGTGGTAAGACCCAGGTCCCCATCCCTTCCCAGTGTCTGCACTGGTCTAGGGACCAAGTTACACAGGACCAGCTGCGTTACATGTTTTTGTTTTAGCAAATATATTCCTATATTCCTAATAACTAGATACCACATCTTGTTTCTGCCTCCTCTGTGTTCCAGTGCAAAATCACCAGTTACTAGCAATGCAGCCTATTCTTGTTGCCAAATCACCAGTTACCAGTAATGCAGCCTCAGTTGCCTGAGATGGCTCAGATGGCTCAGATGCATCTTTTATCTGAACAAGGATATGTGTTCATCGGCATCCCCTGCCTGTGTTTCATCTGTCTCTTTCAAAGGAGTTTTGCCATGCTGGTGTTGGTGTTTGCTCCAGCAGCTAGCAGCTATGAAAGTACTCCTGTATCTTCTGTTCTTGTGTGGGTTTTACCTGCTTGCCTTTCCTCCTTCAATTTCTTGCAGTGCAGCATTGAGTTGGATTGCAAGAAGGGGATTTAGATGGAGCCAAGTATTTTTTTGTAGTTTAAAATCTGTCTAGTGCTTTTTAACTGACCAAGATCTACAGCGCTTTAAAGTACTTACTGCTCCTGTTTATGGGCTGTTTACAATTTCAGCACCAGCCTCAGTAGCCTTGTGGAGTGTATTTCCATGCTGATTACAAGTTTACAGTGAATAATAATTGACACATTTTTCACAGGTTAATGCCCCCAAATCAGGGTGGGTGGGTAGCTGGTGCAAGAACCTGTTTTTCTTTTATAGAGAGCATCACAGCAAGATCTGGAGATCTTGCTTCCTCTACTCATTGCAGGGAAAGTGTAAGGTTACCTTTTTTCTTACCCTCTCCTATCTCATGTGCATAGACTGGGGGAAGAGGTACTGCTAGAGCTCTTCTGAAAGGATGCACTTTTTAAAGAACAGCCTCAGAGCAGTTCTTGGTCCTTTGAGGATCACATTGGCATCTGCAGCGTGGGTTTAGGAGGCCCTGAGGCTAGAAGGATGCAGTAGCCTCACTGCATTCCTGCTCTCAGTAACTGCAGTGCTTTTATTGGCCAAGCAGCCTTCCTGGGAGCAGTAGTCTTCTCCCTAAAACAAAGTGTCTGAAGTTCTGGCCCTTAAAACAGTGTTTCAATTTGGGAAATCTCAAGTAAACTTTTGCTTTTAAAATACATTAAGTGTGTTATGTCGCAGGAGTAAAAGTAACTCAATATGCATATCAGGTATGGAATGAGGCCTCTGGGCAGTGTTACTGGCAGTATGGGATTACACAAAGGAAAATGGCTTATTGCTTATTTCCATCTGCCCACAGCAGACCTTTCCAGGTGCAGTATGTTTCATCTGGTGCTTCTGGAAATGCTCCAAAACTGCAGTCTCCTAGGCTTTAGGACTGCATATATTTCTTTTAGAGAAAGCCACATATATGCAAATAGGAAGAAAAGGAGAAACTTCTAGAGGAGAGGAGCCTATTAATCTCTGAATCAGATCTGAGTTTTAGCTGGTTCTTTTGGATTATAAATGCTGCCTTCAGCATTCACTTGGAACAATTTTAATTCTGGGGACAAGCAATGAGCTAACAATCCCCAACATCAAGAAATCCTTATTTTTGTTACTGAACAACTGCATTACAGTCAGCTGAAGAACAGACTTTCCTTTATGGAAAGGAAACTTGGGATGCAGGTGGGTTCACTGGTCACTGCAGTAGCCCAGTAGCCTTAGCATTAGTGGTCAGTAGTGCTAACTTGAAGTAAAGGCACAACAACAAAACTCCTTTCACATAGACCATTGAACATTAGACATGAAAAAAAATATTCTGTCTACACCTCCAGATGGAACCTGAACCAGTGACCCGGAGGTGAAATTCTCTCCTGCAATCCTCTGGAGCCTGCAGTGTTTGTTTCACCCCACATAGCACTTTTTCCTGTATTAAAAAGGAAATTAATCTGTCGCTGAGACTAATCCTACTTGTCTCAGAAATAAACATAATTTTCAAATGTAGAGGGACTATCTGAGATGATCTTTACATTCTGACTCAGAATGTCAGGAAAAAGGTTTGCATCTATTTGGTTATGTTTTTTTTCTGTGAAGATCAAGTGACTACTTTTGACCTAGGTGATTTTTATATGAGGAAAAAAGTGGACAACATAATAATGTAAATAATAATGTACAAGTCTTTCACTTCCAACAGAAAACTTTTTTTTCCCTGATCTGGACTTGGGAAGACAGAAAACGTGATTTAATGCCAGCAG
Source organism: Anthoscopus minutus (assembly GCA_013399455.1). Taxonomy (NCBI): domain Eukaryota; kingdom Metazoa; phylum Chordata; class Aves; order Passeriformes; family Paridae; genus Anthoscopus; species Anthoscopus minutus. Next base: position 6,286 of record VWYI01027453.1, on the reverse strand, counting down.
GTTGATCCATCTGTCATGCCAATCACTGTGGGCTTTGCTTCTCTTTCAAAATTGTGTAATCCCTTCCAGACCAGGGAAGACTTGGAGAAGTGAACAACTAGAGAGGCAGCTGAAAATTTGCATAAGTCTTTATTTTATGCAAGAAAACACCGACATTTTTCAGCTTTTTTTAACTTTTGACTCTCCAGTAATTTAAATTAGGAGACTCTGGTCTAGTGCATCTAGTTAATCTCATCTTGTACTGATAAGACTCCACAAATGGATGCCTTGTCTGGTACAGGTTCTCTGACTGAGGAAGATTTTGTGAACACAGCTCAGTTTCAGTGCAGTTTCTGAGCAGACTATTAGACAGTGGCTCATTGCCCAGGGAGACCATCTTCTGATTTCTCTGTACAGCACACTAGGGGGAAGCTGTTGACATCCCTGTAGTTTATATCATATTTTATTAAAAATAATTAGTGAAATAAATACTCAGATGTTGATGCTCTGGCAGGAGGTAGCCAAGGCAATTATCTGTGTGCAAAAGGATGATTTAAGTTGAGAGCACCTACAGGGATAATTGATGCCAAATCTATCATTACAATTGATTTGGGCATAATTAGTTTGAATGAAATGAAAATATTGTCATCAAAAACAGTAAATTTAAGCACAGCAGGTAATTCCAGAGTTAGAAGCCTTCATCAAAGATATTTGAGGAAGGTGTTTTGATCCTTCTACGCTGATTATGTGACTTGATGCACCGGCTCTGGCTAGTTTGCACTATGGTTGGGCACAGACTCTACTACAAGAAAATTATCTTGACTTGCTTAGCAGGTTTGTTGTGTTGTATTTGGAGTGCTCTACAGTGAAATGAACTTTCTGACCTGTTACTACGTTGGAGATTTCATGTGTCTCCTTTACAACTAATTTTAAGATTGGCTTTTATTTCTGGATCTGCTACTAGTTTTTAAAGGCTCATGTAGTCACTCTTTGTTCTGAGCTTCTGTAACTGGCTCTGAACTAACCTCAATTTCTTGTTATTGCCCTCTCATTGGTACGTATTTCAAACCTCTTTCCCTTTCCCAATGGACTGGGCTTTTCTTTGTTCCTTGCTTGCCCTGCACGTTTTTTATCTTCTGTAAAGGGAAGCCCAGTGCAGTCATGTGGCTCCTTAATCCCCTGGAGAACATGTTGTTCACAGAGGGAGTGTGTTACAGAGTCAGCTACAGTGAAATCACAGACTTTATTCTTTCTCATGTATTTAGTAACAGAGATCTCTATCTCAGCTCCTGCATCAGCCACCCTGCTGGTTATCTGACCAATGTTTTGATTGTCTGGTGAGCAACCTGTGAAGGTACTCCATGGCAGCTGTCTCTGTAGGATGCAATGCAACCTTACACCTGCTAAATTAATATTCTTTCATTTTGCAGGGTGGAGGGGGATAAAATGACCATGGTTAAAGTATAGGAGAGTTGAAAATAGACTGATGTGGTGAGGAGGGTGCAGCCTTCCCAGTTCACTACAGAAATGGCTGAGGTGAACAGATGCAGCATGACATCCTCATCCATCTACTGATGGACACTGATGCAAGCTGAGCAATCCAGGGAAACAATAGAAAGGAGTTGCATCCATATGAAACTTGTATAAAAGATGCTTGTTCACAGAGGAGTAAGAACAATATACTGGAAAACTGAGTGAGCCAAAAAAGAATTTGAGAACTGGAAGGAAGAAGCAACTGAAAACAAATCTGTTCTGAGTTGTGATCTTCACTCTAACCATCTTCACTCTGCTTGAGGCTGTGTTTTTACCTCAGTTTACCAGCATTTTCTGTGTTTTTCCACAATGAGTTGCTGACCTTTCACTTGATAGCAAACACACTGAGCAAATACCCCAATGCCTTCTGCTGAGCTATGCCAGCTTGTCCTGGTCCAAGACCTGCCTGTGTGCTGGGTTCAGGGGACAGGCTGACTCCCTGCCTGCTGGCTGACTTGGGAGGTTCAAGAGCCCTGTTCCAGGGGCAGATCCAGCATTTCAGCAACAATATGGGAATGAGATGCACTTTGTGGGTGATCCTAACTTTCACTGTCAGCCTATATATATGTCAGGTGAGTAATAGTGTGTTGCAAAAGTGTCCTTGAATACACTGACAGGATGACTTTTTGCTAGTCTTTCAGGAACAGGCTGAAAACACCACAGGCACTGTGGAAAATGGCAAATAGGGATGGAAAGTGGCCAAAGGAGTGAGAGTACCATCCAACAGGACAGCCTCAGCTCTCCAAACAATCCAGCTCTGGGCATGAATGGAAGCAAGTAGTTTCCACCCCTCTACTGACATTTCTTCTCATATTAGAAGATCACCAATTATTTCTGACTGATCAGCAGAATTTCTCCCAGGCTGCATGAATTTAATATAGGCTTTTGTTCTGTTGTGTGGCTACTTCTTCCAAGGGGCATCTCTTTATTGCATGGATACAGCACTGCTCCAAGGAAAGGGGAGGAGGAGAAGGACTTGCACAGATAGTCTGTCTGGAGTTTAGATAGCAAGAAGCCAAAAGATTGTTTATAGTCTAGCCTAGTAAATTAATTTAATATATATAAACTCTTGATAAGGAGCTGGTTCCTCTGACATTGTCAGAGTAATTTGCTGGTACCAGGTTCAATTTATGCTGATAGAGGAGCTGGCTCATTTATGTTTCCTTTTTAATTTACATTTTGTGTTTTCTACTTCTGGGAAATGAATTAAGCAGAACTAAGGCCACTTAGGGAAAGTGTCTATGTGAGGCTAGAGGAAAATCTAGCTGGACAAATCTGCTAATTCAAATTTGTAGTTGTACTGAATTTGAATTAGGCCTTTCAAATATATTGGTTTAAACAAGCTGAAAAAGTAGGCTGGAGGAGCAAGACAGGGAGAAACTGGCTTTCTCCTCTCTGTTTACATCCCCTTTTGTACTGTGCACATGGTTAGGCACTGGATGACAGACCTGGATTTACTGGGAAATCATTGATCCCGAGAGAAAAGGAAATTAGGGGTTAATGCTGTCCTCACTTGCATGTGGATTGTAGGAAAAATTCTAGCAGAACAAGGACATGATGTTTTGTTTGAAGCCTGTTTGCACAACCTGGCTTACAGCAAGGCAGGCAGTGTCCTTGAAACTGCCTGAGAAATGGAAGACCGAACAAGCAGTGGGGTGGTAAACAGGGAAAGGAATGCAAAAACAAGGGGCAGAGAGTTCATGGGATGGGGGGCAGAGAGAAGTTAGCATAGAGATGGGCACAATATTTGAATATAGCCGTTCACATAGAAGTGTATATTGTAAATAAGTTAGTTTTAACCAATAGCAGATTGTTTGCCATGGGAACCCTGGAAAAGCTCTATAAGAATGTACCTATCTAGAGAATAAACGAAGTTCACTCTTACCTCCATGAGGACTTGGTGAATATTCCGTTGGTCTCTCTTTTATAGTGGGTCAAGGTTTTTTAGATCAGTATTAGAAGAAGACCAGTGGTGGCTATGAGGGAAGAGACAACACATGAGTGTGAATTTGTTTCCCAAGGCCTGGAAGGCATTTTTCTTCCTGTTAAGAACTTCGAGGAGGGCTGTGTACAGTGCTGCTCCATGGTCCTTATGTACTGCATCAGGGTCCACAATCCCACAAAGCCATTACTTTGGAGGTGGACTAGGAGGTAAAGATTTAAAATGAAAAGATTCTCTGAAATGCAAACAATGTGGTTTATAATAAGAAAGTATAAATTAACTAAGGAGAAGAAAATATCATCTGTTGAAAACAGATTAGTAAGGAGTGTGTCTGTGGATGCCTGGGTAACTTTACCAAGTAGCCAGTTAGAGTCAGTTATCATTCTGACTCTTTGCCCTGTGTTTAGTATTCACAGAATGACCATGTTGGAAGAGACCTTCAAGATCATCAAGTCTAACCCATGCCCTAACACCTCAACTAAATCAGGGCACTGAGTGTTGCATCCGGTCTTCTTTTAAACACATCCAGGGATGGTGACTCCACCACCTCCCCGGGCAGACCATTCCAGTGCTTTATCACTCGTTTAGTGAAAAACTTTTTGCTAATATCCAACCTGTATTTCCCTTGGTGCAGCTTGAGACTGTGTCCTCTGGTTCTGTCAGTGCTGCCTGGAGAAAGAGACCAACCCCACCTGACTGCAACCACCTTGCAGGGAGCTGTCGAGAGTGATGAGGTCACCTCTGAGTCTCCTTTTCTCCAGGCTAAACAACCCCAGCTCCCTCAGCTGTTCCTCACAGGGTTTGTGTTCCCCAGCCCCTCACCAGCCTCATTGCCTCCTCTGGATGCACTCAAGCATCCCAAAGTCCTTCCCAAACTGAGGGGCCAGGACTGGACACAGCACTCGAGGTGTGGCCTCACCAGTGCCAGGTACAGGGGAAGAATGACCTCCCTGCTCCTGCTGGCCACACCATTCCTGACCCAGGCCAGGGGCCATTGGCCTTCTTGGCCACCAGGGCACACTGCTGGTTCATGTCCAGCTGCTGCCACCAACACCCTCAGGTCCCTTTCTGCCTGGGCACTGTCCAGCCACTCTGTCCCCAGCCTGTAGCACTGCAGGGGTTATTGTGGCCAAAATGCAGGAC
>VWYI01027449.1:0-29518 GCA_013399455.1 Anthoscopus minutus | reverse complement strand
TATATCATTTAAGTGAGGATGGAGATTGTACAATCTCTTATAACTGTCTTATGAAAAATTTTTTTTTTATATTGTGACCTAGTATTTTAGGAGAACAATTACAATGGGAATATAAAATACAAAGGAAAATTTTAAAGCAATCGTTTTAGTTCAGTTTATATCCATATCTTGTGTGTGTATATCTATCCATATATTGCATAAAATACTAATATTCCATAAAAGTTTCTTTTGAAGTATAGTAGAAATCACGATGACTATAATTTCTAAATGCATGGAGTCTTGGTTAATTAAAAACAACTTTTAAAAATCAATATAAAATTTACAGAAAGTACAATGGAAAGTACATGTTGTACACTTTCAATTTTTGTTTAAGCTAATTAAAATTTATCTGTAAATGGGAAATATATATTTTTAACTGTCATTGTTCAGCTAATTTTTTTTTAATTTCTTTTTTCCCAGGCAAAAAAGCAGCAGGAAATAGTAAGTATTAGATATTTAATATTTTGATGTGATTTTTAAATAAGTGCAGTAAAAATTAGTTCAGAATATTGTACATTAGATAAATTTGGGGCTTAAGTTACAAATTTAGCAGATGTTTAAAGACTACTTCAAAATAAGGAATTTTGGTTGTATTGATAATTTACAACCTAGAAACATCTGTGGATCTGCACATAAATAATCTTCCGTGTAGGTTTCAGGAGAAAAATGGAAATTCTATACCTTGACTGTGTGGGCGAGAAATTCCTTCAAATAATAGTAACAACCATTTAATGGAATTACTTGAATCAGAATGATTTTAAGAGTACCTGCTATTTTAGCTGTCAAGAAACAAGAAAGTATAAACTTTGAGTTTTGAATTTGTATCTGTATAAAGCAGTGTTTAATTATTTATGGACAGTTTCTTCTGACATCACACTGGAACTTATATTTTTATGACTTTCTGTATCTCTGCTGTTCACTTTCTGGACCATGAGAGAGAAGCCATTTGCTCCCAGTTGAATTTGTACATGCAAACATTATTTACGTTTTGAAATGTGCAATTAGAGATAATACTGCATAGTAGACTTAGAATAATAGTGTAAATAAACTTCAGTTCTGGAAGAACCATAACAAAACCAAGGAAGAATGGGTGTTTGACTGTAATAGGGCTTTAAAACTTGCAAAAGAGAATTTTTAATATTTACTATATTTGCTTATGTTCACATTCTGAGGTTATTGTTTCATTTAAATAGCCAGTTCTGGTGCTCAGATGTAAGTACAGTTGTCAGTCCTAGGACCTGCACTACATGCCTCAATTGAGTTGCTTTACTGTTTGAACAGCCTAAATCATGTCTTTGTTTCAGAGTCCTCTGGTTCTGGCCATCATTAAAGATCTCTTCTCTCCTTGGAATATGAATTTGCTGGTTCATCATCTCTACTGCAAATGAAGCAAGTTACAACCATAGGGAAATATATGCTAGAACCATACCTGATCCATCTGCTGTAATTGGAAAAAGAATAAATCCATTGAGCGAGAAGTAACTAAAGATGTCGGACGATATATGCTGGAGTGCAGTGCTAATCTAATTTTTAGAATAAGCTTCTACAGTTCTAAGTACCATGTTAAACTTTTTCAACAGTACTTTAAAAGGGACCAAATCTTTATAACTAAACTTAATAGAATTAGATTCCTTTTGTTCCCCTCTATAATAGCTTTTTTGGCTATTTTCATTTAATATGATGCCAAATATGAGGACTTAATCCCCAGCTTTTTGTCAACTTGTGGTGCAGGGGTACCAAAAATTATATTTTAAACCGTACTATTTTAAAGAGTTCTTAGTTCTGCAAGGTTTAAAAGTAAAAGTTGCATTGTTATGAAAACACCATGCAAAACATTTACAGGTTTTTTTAAAAGTGCATAATTCACAACTGTTTTTTGTCCTTCATATTCAGTAGAGCTAAGGAATTATTATGAAAGGCTTTTCCTTTAGTCACAAGTTTTGCAAAGGAATAACATACCCATATTTTATAAAAAAATTGATATTACATGGCTTTCATTTGCCATTGGAGCTTACGAAAACCACAGAATTTAAAGGGAATCATGAAATCAGGCACTGGCAGCAGTTGGTAGGAACACAAACATTTAAAAGGCTTCAAAGAGTTTTCCTTTTTCCTGAAAGTATAGAAGTAATACTTGTACTATTAGGATGGGTCATTAGTGGTTTTTGCAGATAGCTGTTGGAACTCCATAGTAAGTGTATTTTGGAGACTGTAGGAACATATGCCATCTTAAAAAAAATCAGTGTTCAGAACTGTATATACTGAATTCTGTACCAAGGATACATAGTGTGTAAAACCAAAACTAGACTTCATGTCATGTTTTGTTTAAATTTAGCCTAATCTGCCTTTGAGAAGATTAAGAGGCTTAAGTCATTTTAATGACTTAATGCTTACGTACATCTTTTTAACTACTTCACTGAAACATCTTAAATCTTTCAGCTTGATTAAAGTTTTGCTTTTCAATCTCCTGACTGCAGTATCTGGGCATAGCTTAAATGTTTTATATTTGAACACTCAGGAACTTGATAACGTTACCTGCTGATGGTAAACATTCCAAACACTGTCGCCTTTAATTTCTTCTGAATTTATGCTTAATAGCTGTACCTGCTGAGTAGAGTAAAATCAACAGTCTTATTTCTCTGAAAGGTTTTTTTAAAGAAGGCAAGTTAAGCATCACTGAATTTGAAAATGTGACATCTTGTCCTTCATGGTTTTTTGACATTTATTCCACCTTCTACAGTTTTCTTTGTTGCACCTTTCCTTATTTTGTTTTAGCTGATTTCTTTAATAATTTCTATATGGTTTTTCTGTTTCCTCACCACAGAAAAATGAATGAGAAATCAGAAGAACTCACTACTAGATTTTTTATATAAAATCAAAAGCATCCAAAAGAAGGGAATAGAGACTAAAAACTAAAAGAAAATGGAACTTAAATGAACAGATCTTAGGCCAGTGGTAATTACAGGGTGGGTGAGTTGTGGTATACTTAATAAGCATTTCAGATTGAAATTTATGCCAAATAAGGAGTAATAAAAGCATTTGTAATGCAAATTTATGATAGTCACTAAGTTATAGTTCCTAAGATACCACACATACTTCAAATGACCTGCTTTAGCAATTTTCAATTACAGAGCTCAGGCAAACAGACAAGGAGAAAACATTAATCACTGCAGGATTTGCTTCACCTTAGCCAGATCATTGGCACTGTGCTACATCAACATGCTCTTCTGATCTCCTGGGTTGGAAGGCAAGAACTTCTGCTGACCTGCATTTGGACCACACTTAACTGCACTTCTAGGTAAACTTTACCTGCTTCAAGGTTAACACTTCTTTCTATCTGACTTGCTTGATTTTCTGATAGAGAGAGAGTACATATGGGCAGGAATGTCTGGGTTATAAAAATGATAGTTTCTACTGAAACAATGCCATATGCAACTGGTTCTTCCATTAGTGCTTCTCTGTCAGGAATTTCTATGAAAGCTACAGAATATTCCCTCCTTTGGTATCCTTAACACAAATATCTGCAAAAGATAGGGAAACTGAGAATGGTGTTTATGTTTAAATAGAAGATCAGTGTTGTTTTTTTTACTTGACTAGCATACAAAAGGTGGAAATTCAGTCAGTGGCTTGGCTCAAAAGCAGAAATCAACACACCTATAACATGTAACACCTGTAGGTAGTGTCTATACTTACTGCTCCTCTGTGCTGAAGTAATGTAAAACACAATGAGGAAAGTAAACTAAGGCATTGTAAGAGCCATTTCATATTTACAGTGAGGTGTGGAAAGAGTAATCAATTTTCATTGCAATACTAGCACCTGGAGCATAGCCCTAGGTAGACAAACATTTCAAGGAATCACTTCACCCTTGAAGTGAATACTCTTCTTTTAGAATATGTGCCTTTCTTCCTTTTTAGTAATTTAGCTAAGGAGATTTCTAAAGCTAACTTAAAAGAAAAATATTTCCAGGTAAGTGTCTAAACACACAATATTCAGCACCAGAATAAACCCATTTGCCGTGCAAATGACTGTGTAAGATGAGGACTTTAATCCATGGATGTAATATTCATTATGATTCACAACTAAACACTGGTGAGGGATATGCTTACTGCACATTGATGGATCATGTTGCTTTTCTTTAGCTGCTGCCTCTTTATATTGCTGACATTTCTAAAACAGGATTACATTTAAACCTTATGTAGTAAAATAGTTAAGCAACTGCATTCTTAATTTGCTGCCTGTGATGAGGCATCAGAAGTGACAAAACCTGTTTACTACCTTTACCATGTTACTGGAACAACAAATATCTTTAGGGGTTGGAGAACCTCATCCAATTACTGCAGCATCCTCTTGACTCAAGTTTTGTTGTGGCACTGGTAACTTTTTTTTTTAATACAGAACATGAAAGCTCAGCAGTAGTCTTGTATTAAGAGTGACAATGTTAATGCAATATGTCTTTTTAGAGTACAAGTACTTTTGTATTTGCCCCTCCATGTTGGGTCTTACTTACAATGGGAATTTCTCATTTTGGAGCTTGGGGATTTTTAGAATATTTCAAGTGCTGTCCTACAGTTGGAAATCTCAGAGTTTCTCCTGCATGCTAATAAAGGATGATAGAATACTCTAGGGGAGCAGCAAAATACAGTCAGAGCCAAGGAAACATTAGTCACAAGGCCCAACCTACTTAACCTCCTTAATGGCTAACTTGGAAAAAACCCAAATATATATTCATGTTAATTGGGAGGATGAGTAAAGCTGCAGGAAATGATCCAAAGTAACTAAAACAGTTGAACAAGTCTCATGTTTATCTGAATCATGATAGCAATCCAGTGTTTGTAGTACAAATGCCGATACAGAGCTGGTATGTACACATCTTGTACTTTCAGTCCCTAAGGAAGGAACAGTATCAGGTGCTTGTTAGACACAGGTGGTTGTGTGTGACATCACCACCAGCTGGCTAAACTGAAACAGAGGAAGTCTATTGTTTCATTCACAGAAATCTGTGACATTACTGGGAAGGAAAGAATAGTGAGATGGAGATTCCCCGAGGCATTAAATATGTTAGTTAACAATTCATTAAATGGAGGAACGAGAAGTGACACAATAGTGCTTGAACAGCAAACTCTTCAGACTATAATTCCATGACCTTTAGCAACTAACATTTAGCAGCTAATATTTTTAAGAACATAAAGCTATATGGCTGATTTGGTAATTTATTAAAAACTCGTAAATAAGACAGACTTGTGTAGTCTGCTCCACTGCTGCAGGCAAAGTACTTGGAAACAGTTACTCTCTCCTAACTCAAAATGAACTAACCACCACAAGAATGGATAATTTAGACATTTTAATTAAATTCTTTCTTTGGTTGTGGTTTAACAGTTCAAGTACTCTGGCAGCTACACAGCTACTGGAGTTTGCGCCCTTATACCGCAGTGCCTTGCTCCTCATAGTTGTGCTGATACAGCTATTTGTGAATCAGATCAAATTCATAATTTTACGAGATTTTCCCCCTCTAAAATAATAAAACAAGCACTTGTTAGGGTTCTTTTCCATTTTAATTTGGACCCATCTGATTCCATTTACAGCAAAGTTGCTTTATAACTAAATTATAGCACAGTAGTTGGGGGCGAGAGGGGGTGCAGAAAAAGGCAGAAGAATCAGAATTTCTATCCTCCCATTTACTCAGCCAAGTTCCCTAAGTCATTGTGTCCTTCATAACAAGGCAATTGCAAGTTCCTCCCTCATCCCCAGCCACACACACGACCAAAGCACTGTCTCTCCTGCAAGAACTGTCACCAGCGTCAACAGTCAGAGCAGTAAAAAGAATACAGAACTCCACCCTGTATAGAAATCAGGAATGGCAGCTTGTGCTTCAGCAAAGGCAGAGCCTTGCTTCCTTCCTCTGGGACAGCAGATCGCTTTTTCGAGTTTATACTGTCACTTAATTAATTGGGATAAATGAACAAACAAATAGGAAACAGGGAGAAGCACTGGATGATGATATTCTAGCACTAGCAGGAAGAATACTTTTACTTATAAAGGATAAAATTGGTAGTGGTTCATCAAATTATATTATTGGTTGTCATCAAATGAAAATATACTTAATTAATGTGACCTAAAGGATCATAAAGGAATGGTTTTTAATTGATGTGGCCTTTAACTTGCATATACATATCATGACAGAACCTCCAGTGATCTACTAGGAGAGACAATACAGATTTCTTCAGAGCTAATGAAGTGTGTTTGGTAGGAAATGATAATGGGGATTATGTGGGTGGTGGAACTAAGAGCTGTATACTGAATGAATCCCATCTGTGATGACTGCTGCCTACACAGATTTTTTTTCTGCAGCATTAGTTGTAGTCTTCAATTTCTTGTTTTAACCTGTTGTGTTTAGCATGCTTTTGATAATATTAAGAATTGCTGCAATTAAGGAGGAATTCATTAGGTATGAAGTAGAAACTGTTGTGAGGTATTTCGTATGGAATGCTATGTAAACAAGCAAAATGGCAACAACGAAACTGAAAAGAAGCAGGGTATTATGTGAGGAAAAAGGAGAGATTAATAAAGTGAACTGAATGTGACAAGCATTTGATAGAGGACCAAGAATACAGGGAGGGATACCCTTTTGCAGGAGGAGGTCTAACCAAAAAGCATTTCCACTTTTATAGTTAACTTTATTGTTTATTTTGTACATAAATATATGTCTCAAGCTATGCTTTTTTCAGCACTGTTACTGACTCCTTACCCATGATGTTTCAGGTATACCTTTTAATTTAGTGCAATTGTACAGAGAACTTTTTAAAATTCCCTTAAACCTGACATTAGAGTTCTCTCCTTATGCTCCTGATGTTGTTTTCCACCTACCACATACAGCTTGAAAAGAAAATTCTTCTGGTCTCACTTAGGATCTCTAGACACGTCTTTAAAATAATTAGCTAAAATTTAAATTCTTCATTTCTTTCAGTAAGCTAAGAATTTGAGTCATACCAATTTTAACAAAGGACCTGACTCTTGGTTTAAGTAAACACCAAGACATAATACTGTTCAGCATACTTTGATTCATGTAATTCTTTTGGAGTAACTCAACTAGAAAAGGAATCTTGCAAAAAATATTTTTGCTTTCAAATTACATATTCTTATTAATGCTATCTGTCATACCTCTCTTTAAATTAATGCCAGTATGTTAAACATGTACTCAGACCTTTCTCGAAGAAAGGCAGAAGGCAAGGAAAAAAATGTTTCCCATAGGAAATGGAAGAAATAGAAAAAATATTCCCGTACCTTGTGCTGTAGCTTGTCCATTTCCAGAACAGAAATGCTGGTTTTGAATTTGATACATAACCATTAGACAAACCTTTAAAGTAGCATCTAATCATCCCCCAACAGGTATTGGTTATTATTGAGTGTTCTCCTCCATGATGAACACACTCCTTTCCAGCATTCTAAATATTCTCAGGTTCAGCTGCATATTATGGTATCTTCTTTGAGTAAGTCAACCTAAAATAGATTCTAAACACATACCAGTGATACATTTTCTACTGTCACTATTTCTAGTGCTTTTAGCTGAATCATTTTCAATAAGGTTCTGTCAATGCCCTACACAATTCATCTGCTTCTGCTGTTGACATTCTTCTGTTTATGCAGCTAAGAATTGTAGTAAACCTTGTTGTAGGATCACAGTAGTAAAAAAAAATAATTATTCAGAAATGTATTTCTGAAATATTGCAAAACAGGGCACTTGGAGACAGAATCAGTTTGTCTCATACTTGTCTCATTAATGTTCCTTGGACTAGAATATCGTTGCTTTACGTGGAAATGGAACATTTACAGAAACAGAAGGGATGAACCTTAAGCATCAATAAGGCACAAACCCACTATTTTCATAACATGCAAAAATCATCATTGCAAATGTTAGATTACATCTGCTGGTCAGATTATCTTGAGTGCAGATGCTCTTCTATTAAAATTCACTACTAAAATAGTGTTTATGACTGAAAAACTCGGATTCACAACAAATTGTATATACCTGCATAGAAGACAGCCATGCTCTGACAAATTTTGGTAATTAAAAATCCCAAAAAGTGGTAATTTAAGATGGTGTTTATATATATATATATACACACACACATATCTATATCTATATATGTATCTCTATATAGATAGATATGTGAGAGTGCAGAAGTGTTTTCCATAGAGATGGGTATTAAATCAGAAGCTATTTCACATCTGCAATGGTGTTTAGCAGATTTAATACTCTGCTGTATTTTCGGAGGAGACTTACCTTGTGTATTCTAATCTGTAAAATCTGTGATAAGTACATACACAAAAAAAGGTAAAGAATGTTATTTCCAGTAGTGTAGTCTTAATAATGTAGTTGTTTAAATACTAAGTATAAACAGATAAGGGTTTTTTTTTAAATACACATTTAATTTGGTTTATAATTTTTTTCTCCTATTCTGCATGAGCCTTCTTCTGCTCAGAGGCATATTTCCCTGTCTAAGCCTTTGCACTTTGACAGTAATTGCTAGAAAATACTTTTCAGTATATCCCAGACTTGAGTAGAAGGCTTTCCCAGTCTCACCTTCCAAGCTGCAATCCTTCAAGTTCACCCATTACCAGGTTCAACAGCAGGAAGCAGCATCTTCATTACCCCTTTGATACCCCAGTCATGGTTGTTCTTACTAGACCTATTTTTACCTCAAGAAAGATAACTAAGAAAAGGACAAATTCTGTTAGGAGATGCACGTTTCAAATTAGGAATTACTGGATTTGAATACTGAAGTAATACAAATCTAACATGAAAACAAACCTGCATCTTTACAGCAGTAAGCATAAGAAAAGAAAGGAGATTGCTTGCAATGATATTAAATAAGTAGTTGGCCATCTAAGCAAAGGAATGATGTGGTTAATAGAAAAATTGAAGACTAACAACCCAAAATTTTTGCAGCTTGAGGGAAAAACTAATCATGTATCACAGAATTCTACATTAGCCTTTTAGCTGAAAGTATTTGAAATCCCTTGATAAACTGTAAAAAACACTTAAGTACTTAACTAAGTCATGGAAGAGATACATGAGAACAATTTCAGTCTTACAGAAAAAAATTTAAAAGCTGGACTCAATCTTAAAACATGGCCCATCATTTTCCCTTCACATTAACCAAGCAGTACACCCAAAACACAGTAGCACATAAATAAAAAAGAGTGAAGAATTGACTGTCCATAGTTAATGTTTCAACTAATAACCTATCATCTGGCTCATCTCAGATACTTGCACTCATCATGGGCATATTGAAAATTTCAAGAAAAAGGATTTTTATAAAGAAACATCCTGAGAGCGCAAATGGCTATAAAGCCTAAAAGTACAAGCAGAGAGAACATCTCCCAGGATATTAAAGTTTTTCTTTTCTCCACCTCTTTGCATATGGTTAATGGCTTCATTGTTTACAGGGGAGCAGAACAAGATTTTCCATCTATAAAGATGATGGCATGTCATCTTACAGGATTGTATCTTCTGTAGGTACAATATAAACCAGTACCTTTTAGTGCAATAATTTTATGATTGGAATTTTATGAGTGGATAGCAACACAGTCCCAATGAGACCACAGCATTTTCCACTAAGTACGTGCTTTTGCATCATGTGTATTGGATTAAGTATAAAATTTCTGTTATTGTTTAAAGAAAGTACCTCTAATCCACCAAATGCAGGGCTGGAACACGACATACCAGACACCCAAATCCCAGGAAGTGCACACAGCTATGCTACACACACACAATGCTTCACTCCTGCTTTAATTGTTACACTTCTCAGAATGATGCACCGAGATCTGGGTTAACTTCAGATCATGAGTCACCTAGTCCAGCATACATTACTTTAGAATATTACAAGGCAGTGATGAAAAAGTATCTTTCTCTTGTTCACGTGTCTTAAATACTGTATAGCAAATAGACATCAAAGTGTTTCCTTTAGGTTATTATTTGTAGTTTATTTATCTCTGAACAGGTTTGGTGGGGTTTGAAATGCCTTGGCTGTACGTGAATTCAAGCATGGCAGCTTTAGTACAAACACTTTATTGCTGCAGCCTTAGGAAGTCAGTGTGATTCTGGAATGAAAGGCTACTTAAGGTCATAGTAACAAATTAATATACCTTTCCTTTACATATACACTCTTACTTTACACTGTATTTCACTAAAGATTTTAGGCTCCTGCTTTGAAACTCCTCATGAAACATTCGATCTTTTTGTTTGTGTCATCTGTTACACAGCACTGCACTGCAGCCACCCCATGAACTGCCTGGCAAGTTAGAAGTACTTCTGTCATTCAGCTTTTTTAATTGCTTGCTTACTCAGAGCCAGTTCGTCCTGCATTATAGGAAATGCAAAATACAATTTTTGAAAGGAGAGTTGTATTCTGTATAATCTACTTATTTATTTAGCAAAGAGACATCATTTTCTTTAAATACATGCAAAAAATCCCAGTGCTCCTACCCATACTCATTTTTAGAGATTTTATTCTGCCAGCTATGAGGGAACCTATCTGACCTACAGCCATCCAAAAGTCTGCTCCCCAATCAGAGCTAGTCATCCAGGCTCCATCCTAAATCAATACAGAGATAGGCACCTTCAAAGACCAAGAGATTTAGATAGCAGGATGAGTATCTTGAATTAATTACCTGCAGAACTGCCTCTCTCCCCTCCCTGGCCCAATTTATCTGTAGAAGCAGCTTCAATGACTGATTGAAATGACACACCTAATTCCTACATTAGTAAAGTTGGATAATACGGATCCCACCCTAAATGTTTGACCTCTGACACTGCTGCTGGCTATAAATAGCAGTATCTGTTATTTAAAATAATACCACATGAAAAGAAAAGAAGTGTTACATTAATTCAAAATTATTTTCCTGTGACACCTCCAAAGCGTGAAAACATTTTCCTATGCTCTGGAAAAGCATCTTAACAAGTGAATGCAAAACTGAAGAATACTTGGATCTCAGAAGGTAGGAAAGCTCCTTTTGTCTATGCACAGAAGAGGATTCAGACATACCAGTTGTTAAAATTTTAAAAACATCTACATCTGAAAATCTCGCTAGAAGGTACTTAGAAAACACAAGTAGGAGTCAGAATTTCAGCAGGAGTGCTCCTGAAAATTTCTTTAGTCTGCCACCTGTATGTGTGGGAATCTCTGCTTGTCCTAAGAATAACAGTGATCAAGAGGCCTGCAATTTATTAACAACAGTTAAAACCCCTTTTTCCAATAAACCTAGGTTAAATACACACCATGTTTTGGTCATTTTTCTCTCTGTACCCATAAGTTCCAAGTGTTTTAACAAAACACTAAATGACAGTTTATGCATTTCAATCAAGTTTCTAGGTAAATACGACTTCTGCACATCTCAAAAACTCAATTTAAAAGCTGGACTCAATCTTAATTCATTTTTTTATGAATAATAAATAATCTTCATTTTTTTATGTATCATAAGTTGAATAAATATGTTAAGCTACAGTGGTTTCAATTTGTAAAGTTAAATAGAATTGCTGAGGTTTTTTAAGAACCAAGAGAAGAATAAAAGATCTTGTATAACATATTTTAATACTTAAAACAAGTAAACACAAACCCTTTCCTTTTGAAAGAGGTTGACAAAATTAGAATACCTTTCAGAAAGGAAGCAGATTTGGAATCAAATAATTTGGGTTTAGTACCTTTGGCTTTATCTGCTTCCATGACCAAATTCTCTTCCCTTATCTTCTTAGGCATTCCCCAAATCCTGACTGCTTTCATGCAACCTCAGTTATCCAAGGAAGGCAACTGAGTTGAAGATATCACTGCCTCCTTGGGCCAAGCACCATAATTTCTATAAAACTGGACCAGTATTTTGATGTGGAAATGCATAGTATTTTTTCCCCATTGTCCTGTAATAATGGCAATGGGCAGAAAAAAAATCTACATTATAAGTGACCATTTTTCTGCTCACAGTAAAGAGATTTCTGGTTTTAAGTTGGAATCAGAAAATTTTATAAAGGCTGCTTTGTCTCTTAACTCTACGAGAGTGGTTCCCAAAAATATTTTTCTGTAGGAGAAGTGTTAAATAACTTTCCATGCTGCAGGTAGTATTTTAAGTACTATACTTGGTAAATATTGGTTAATATTTTTTTTCTTTCTGAATTTCTATAAAAAAATTTAGATGGGAAGAGTTGAGACAAGTGATGTTTTCAATGGAAGCAGAAATAGGAGTAGGAGCAGACTTGCATACAAAGTACATACTCTACCTTTTGAAGACATTTTCCTCCAAGCCCTCAGTATCCAGTCTGTCTGGTTGCTGCACTGGTGAACCTTCGTCTGCCAAAAGCAACACAATAACAACTTTTATACTACAGGCCACAGCTCCAACTGAGGAGTTGCATGGAGGAGTGTCTGCATCCCCAGCAATTGTCTACATCATATTCTCCCACTTTTCATTTTGTAGGCATTCCTGCTATTGCAGTGGAAAAGTAATAGTGGGATAATATTTACAGCCTTTTTATTATTATTGCCTGAATGCAGGGAAATGCCAGCTATCAAGTATACCTGAAAAAAACCCCAGCAACTATAGACCATTGTTTAAGGATTGCTGACAATGAAAATTAACCTGGTTAATGAGAAAGATGTTTTTTTATAGAACAAGCATTGCAAAAGGTGCACAAATCCCTTGGTGTTAGAATTTTAGAATTTCTAGTCTGTTAAAATTAGAACTACTCTAAGTATTTAGAGGACAAGTAAATTTTTATTCATGCCTATTGTTTTGTTGATTAAAGTTCAGTCTGAATTTGATGAAGATAAATCACTCCCTCCCCCTGTTTTTAACATAGATGACTATGAGTATTTTAGAGCCTGTTTTATTCAAATCAGCCTAGTTGCAGGGTTAATACTTTTCTGAGTAGATCTTGGAGTTCTCAGTGGGGTTTGAAGTACCATAGTCTAACCTATGTCCAGACTAACCTCCATTTGTGAGGTAGAATCACAATCTTTGAGAACCTGAGGATGATATTGGTGTGATTGTCAGCAAGTAGCACTTCAACTGGTACTTACAAAATAACATTAACCTGACAAAGTACTATCTTGTAATGCTAATAGATTTTCCTTGTAGGACTATTTTACTAAAAGAGGAAGAGGTTTTGACCTGTCACAAGGCTGACACCAGAGCCTGCAAATGCACAGAGAAGGATACATGGTGAAATCTTAGGCATGTATATATGAAGATAATTTACACAGTTTTCTGGTACAAAATCTTACATGAATAGGTTTTGCTTACCATACAGGCTCATACATTGAGATTATCATGCTGTTACCACTTACCCTGAAAGACTTACACAAACATTATCTAAGCTCCTCCAAAACTTGCCAAGTTGACTTTTTTTTTTTTCCACTCCTAGCTGAGATCTGTCATGGTGTTCTGCAAATAAAGTAACAAAGACTGGAAATCAGCCATTTTCAGAAACGGTTGGAGCGCTGGCCAAGTTGACTTATGCTGTAGATTAGGATTTAAGACTCAGAGCAATATGAAATTTGTCTACATTGCATGTGTTGCAGTACTAACATATGGTGATGTTTTGACTTCTAGATGAGCTTGGCTTCTTCCAAGCTGTTAACTTTCATTTCGCTGTTGTAACTCTACAGAATGAGAGACTAGAAAATGAAGGAAACTGAACCTTACTTTCAAACACGAGACCAGATCTCATGGGTCTGACATCAGGACAAAAATACATCCCCTCCTGCTGCTAAGCGGAGTTTATACATCAGACAGATTTCACAAGGAAGGTACGGTGGAAGGAAGGTGATGCTAGACATGACGCTATCCAAGGTGTGTTTCGTTAGACCAGGTCAAGCTGTCGGGAAGCGACCTCAGCTCACAGGCACGGGAGACCACCGAGCTCCGTGTTACCGCCCAGCTTCCCCCGCATGCCCAGCGGGTCCCGGGCAGCTACAGCGGTGAGGCCGGGCTGGGCCGGGGAAGCCGCCCCGCATTCCCCGCATTCCGGGGGCAGAGAGCGCCGGGGGCCGCTGCCCCTTCCCGTACCGCCCGGGCCCGGGGGCAATTGGCCGCGGGCAGAGGAGGCGGCGCCCGCCAGAGCCCGGCTCGGGGGCAGGGCGGCAGACCGCCGGGAGGAGGAGGCCGGGCAGGGGAGATCCGGCGTGGCGAGCCTCACGCTCAGCACGGCGGTGCGGGACCGAGAAGGTCCCGGCGGGGACGGGAGGTGGGCGCGAATCCTGGTCCCGCATTCCCGGCCCAGCCCCGCGGTCACGTGCGGCCCCGGAACGCCTCTACGCGCGGCCCCGCCCCGGCAAGGAGGCGGCGGCGGCGGCGGCGGGGGTTAACCCGTGGCGGGGCGGTGCGGGAGGAGCGGAGCAGAGCAGGAAGCGCACGGGGAGGGAGGCGGGAGAGGCGGCCGCGCTCCGGAGGAGGAGGAAGGGGGTTGGGAGCCCGGCCGCCGTCGCCGCCTTCGCCTCTTCCTTCCGCCCGCTGCGCGGAGCGAGGCGCGCGGGAGGCACCTGTCACAGCCGCCAGGGCGAGCGCAGCGTCCTCCGCGGTGAGAGGCGGCGGCAGGAGAGGCCCGGCGCAGCTCAGCGGGCCCTGCGCGGAGAAGGCTGCGGAGATGATGCCGGTGAGTGAGAACGGGGAGAGTTCGCGTCGTCGCTCCCCGGCCTGGCGCCGCGCTGCCGGGCGCTGGGACGCCTCGCCTTTTCCTGCGGGACTGCCGGCGGCGGATGGAGTGCGCGGCGCCGCCGTCATCCCCGGGCAGCCAGGACGGAGGGCTGCGGGGACATCGGCGGGCTCCGCGCCGGGGGTGGGGCCGCGGGTCACCGCCGTCCCTGGCTGTGGGGGGCACGACCTGCCCCCGCCCCTCCACCCACGAGGGCTGCACCGGCCGTGACAGGTCCGGGGCCGCATTCCCCCGGGCTATGGCGGAGCGGCGCCTCACGCACCCCGGCGGGGAGCGCGAGGGTCGCCCCCGGGTTGCTGCCGGCCGCCGAGGCCCGCCGTGAGGCGTGGGGGGTGCGCGGTGTTTGGGTGAGTGGGTGTGCGGGGGGTGTGTCTGTTTGTTTCGGGGTTTTACGCCCAAATCCCGATCCCTCGCCGCCCGGCTGTGGGGAAGGGCAGCACCGTCCCGGGGCAGGCGGCTCCGGCCCTCCTGCCGGGGTCAAGGGAGCGCAGGCGGCAGCGTCGTGTCCGCCTGGCTCCCTCCTCGGTTCCTGTCACCGCTTTTGTGAAACCGTCGCTTATTTATCGAAGACAAACCCTTTCATTTTCCCGCAAACAACCTTGATTATCTTCTGTGACAGAATCCCTGTCCGTTTCCTGCCCCTCGCTTCCCTGCCCTGTCGCTGTGGGCTGATGCAGTGGTCAGAAGAGTTGTTCCTGATGACTGTTCGTTTTATGACAAGATCCTCTGGGACGGAGTAATAAGCAATCACATTCCTTTTGTTGATTTCTTTCAAACTCTGTTTGATTTCAAATGTGACTTTATGAGATACTCCAATAAAAGGGGCTAACTCCCATGTTTTTTCTAATTCCATTAGAAATTAGCATTTTATTTACAGTTCCTCTGCAGTGTTTGCAGCCAAAGCACTGCAGCAGAATGTTTCGCTGTGTGAACATTAAAGACATCTTTTACGAGATTTTATTGCTCTAAATTTGTTTTGTGACTGAGAGGACAAAATAAATAGCTCAAACTGGGTGTAAAATTTCAGATTGAAGAGTACAGGTAGTATTGAAAAGCCAGGTATTATGACAAGCTTTTTAATATCATGTGCACTTTAGCTTCCAGCTCCTGGGTGCCAAAATACTCTAGTTCTACTGATGAGAATTGCAGTGCACTGGGCATGTTAGAAACCAGCAACAAAGTTCATGGAGTTATAGACTTGTACCATGAACATATGGATGTTAGCTTGTAGAAACATAAACAAGGTGACAGCTTCATCTCCCATGTCGGCCTTGGTTATGCTTTACATTCATAAAATTCCTATTGAAAACCCAGCATGCCAGTGACATGCTAAGTCAGAACAAATGTATTTGGTTCCCATTACTTACCCATGTGTGGGTTTCAGGTTAACGTCACCACTTGGGTAGTGCAGTGATTGACTTCTTAGGTTTCTTTTTACCTATTTGAGTGTTTCTGCCAGTGTCTTGTGTTACCTTCTTGCTTGTTCAAATGTGGTAGTTGTTTGTATTTATTGGAAGGTGGTTGAAGATACAGACTTTTTACTGTGTTTTTGAAATGCACTTCAAAGCATTTTTAAATGACAGATGAATTTTAATAAAAACAAATTACCTGGCTACAGGGGTAGTAATGTTTCAGATTAGAGCTTACTGAGTCCAAGTCCTAAAATAATAAATATTTTATTTTTCTAAAGACATTTTAGATGCTATTATGGACAGTCTATCAGTCAGGAATATGTATATTTAAATAAATATGTATATTTAGATTGACTCATGACAGTGCCTTCAGTCTTTCAGTTTTTCATCCCAACTGGACTAGAAGGATGAGAAAACCCAATTCCATTTACTGGACTCATCAACATATAATATCCAGATAATGTGAACATATGGCTGTAGAATTGGACCAAGTGGTTTAGGTTTTTTTACTCAATTTTTTGCATTCTGAGAGTAGAAAAGTTAGTGATCTAACTTTTTACCTTAGAGAATTCCTTGACTTCATAGTCATGGAAGCTTTTTTTCCCCTAAAGCAGTTGGGTTTTTATTTGTGGGTATTTTGGGCTTTGGGTTTTTTTAATATAATTAGCAAAAGCATAAAATAGCAATAGGAGAGATTTTAATACTGCTGGACTTACCTACTTGTTACAACAGTTCATCACCTGCATTTTTTGTTGTTTTGTGTTTACAAATTAAAATTAAATGTTAACAAACTTTTGCAGTTCCTTAAGATTCACATTTATTGGACTTGAAGTAATTGATTGGGACCACTTTTGCATTGGTAATTTTTTTGGCATTTGTACAACCATTTCTAAGAATTAAGTAGTATCTTAAGTCTCTGGTTTTGCCCTTTGGTGTCTTGACTTTTTTTTCCTCCTCTCATGTGGGGAGCGGTGTTACTTCTCCGAGGTTTTTATCAATTACAGTTTCTTTCATGAAATGAGATATTCTTCAGCATCCTTGTCTTACAAGGATTTTTATCCATTATCCTTTTTCATTTTGCTTACTCTGGTTCTGAAAAATACAGAATAACTATTCTTGGTCCTGGACACGGTTGGGCTTGAAGAAGAATTAATGATTTACAGTTTTCTCACCTGGATTTTTTTTCCCCTTTGCTTTGCTGACAAGACATATCAATCCCAAACCCTTTCATGGCCTTCAAGAGATAAGGACTATGTGTATGGTGAGCTTATGATGCTACGTTGAATATCAACTCTGCTAAGTGTTCCTATAAGTATGCCTTGAATACAGGGATATTTTTTCACTGAAAAGTAAAGATGTTCTTGCATTCTTGGAATAAAGTGTGCAAACGTAGGAAATCTTTTGGGTTAAAAGAACCATTGTTATATTTATTTGCAAAATTAGTGTGGATATAGTTCCTTTTTCAGCCACATAATCTATAACCTGATTGGAGAAACCTAGTTATGTATGTTTTTGTCTGTTTGCCCCAGTAGAGAGGCTTTTTTATGTGGTGCTTTAGAGTTTGTGTTTGAAAGAGTGCTGGAAACTTTTCCTTAAATAATGTAATTAATGTTTGTTTTTTTTTCTTGGATGGTAGTTCCAGAATTGCCTCTTCTATCAAGTGTTAGCATTTTCCTTGGGCACAAGGGTGCATGCAAGAAAAGACTCACTAATGAGGAGCACTTTTTTTCCCACTTACAAAGAAATACAATGCAGTAAGGAACTGATGCACTGGAGAAGCATGTAACACTGCACTTTTTTGCCCTAATTTTGGGTATAATTCTTTCACAGCATGTGAGGTAACACCACACTAAAGGACTGTGTAGAGTCCATATACCATCAATAAAATTATCAGACAGGTGTTGATGGGTACTGTGTAAGAAATTGTGATGGATTTAATCTTTTAGGAGGAAGAGTTGATATTGCATGTTCTCCTAGCAAAGCTTTTCTGGTTTTGCCTTTAACTCATGAATATCAGTGAGGTTGCAGCCATAATTCACATTTTTGAAAGCATCCAGGAGAAACATTACAGGACTTTGTGTGAAGCTCAGAGTTGCTGGACACATCTGCGTGTGTAGGATTAGGTAGCTGTGATGGTTGTTTTCACAGATGGGAGAGTGAAAAGTTTATGGAGTGTTTAGTGGGTTTATTTTTTTTCTAGTTAATTCTGTGGGACACTACAAGTCTTCTCTGAAGATGCCCATGACTAATGCATATTTTATGTTAAACTAGAGAATTTATATGTAGGCTCCTGATCTATGAAGATGACTAGTATGACTGATAAAAGATAAAGATCAATATCTGCTGGAGTTATTTTTCAGTTAAACTGGTAGATTAAGAAAAAGGGGGGGGGGTTGGTCGACTTTTTATTGTTTGGTGGCATAGTTGGGCGTTTTTGTTTGTTTTAAAATGAGTATACACTTTGTCCTCTGTTTGGTCAAAAACATTTCCCAAAGAGTGTATTGTTTATTATAATTTTTATCATTTAAAACCAAAATATTCTTTAATCAGTGTCTCCCGTTCTCTTTCCATAAGAAGGTTTCTGCTGATATAATTATACATTGTAGAGGAAGATATGTCACTTTAATACACTTAAATCAATATTATGAATTTTCATTTTATTAATATGAACAATTTTCAGTGATATGGAGATAAAATATATTATGATTAATTCAGAACTGTATAGTTCTCAGCAATACTGATATCCTTGTTTGCTGAATAAATCTGAACTGACTGCAGAGAATAATTTGCATGTTTATCAGCCATTATTAATGGAGTTATTTATTGCAACGAAGCTTAAAGGCCATTTCATGTTTTTTTGGATCATGTCACTATTTTTTTAGGTTGACAGAATATGGCCTATTCTGTGGTAAAAATAAGTTCATCAGCTTCACCATGTCAACTAAAAGTACTATAGACGTGCTAGTCTGATAATAGAATATTTAAATATGTATATTAGATATGTGTGGGTCTGTTGTAATGTGTCAGAATTTTGAGGGAAAGGATGCTCTCTCAGTTGTTAACAGAGATGAGTTTGTTGTCCATTGCAGACTTCAGAGAAAATAACTATTTGTTTGACAACAGATTTCCATTCCACCAGATTGATTTATCTAATTAAGCCAAATTCCGTATGAAATACATTATTTAAGAAATCTTACTTATTCACATATTTATATTTAGATGCATACAGCTGTGGATCAGCCCCCATTATGCCAAGAGCTGCCCATAGACAGAAAAAAAGCAGTGCTTTTTTATAAAGAATTTGAAGTCTAATGCTTGGTATTAAAATCAGTGTTCATGTTTATTATCTTTTTAAATGTCCAGGGTGGTTAGATATTTTTTTTTTGGTCTTTATAGACATCTTTAAAAATAAAAAATCATTTCTGAAAATCGAGGTTTGAAGAAGGAAACAAATTATTGCCTGATTAGGGGAGTGGGGGGAAGGTGTCTTGCTCCCTTTCCCTCATGACTCACTGTTGGAATTTACAAGTCTTATGTGTTTGTCTAAATGAAAAGCTTAGTATTACCATACATTAATTACTAGCACAAGATAGCTCAAAATGCTTAACCTCTTAAATGAATGTGCTAACCTGGAATATAGGAGGTTCTTTCCTGGGTTTGTATCAGACCCCAGCAAAAGGAGATTTTAAAGTTTTTTTCTAGAACTGAAAAATTATATTATTAGGTGATCCTGAATATCTTTGAAATCTTTCTGCATTTATTAACAGTTTTTCCATCAGCCTTGAATCCAGTGTCTCATTTGTTCTTAAATTGTGGTAAGATTTTAAATAAACAAATATTCTAAAATAAGAATTTTAACACTTCAGACTGGTACATTTTTCTGGGAGTTGGGAGATCTGCCATTATCATCTATTAAACTTGAAAGCATAGAATAATCTTGAATGTGTTAGGCAGTTTATCAGTGGAGCGTGCTCAATGTTTTGAGGTTCTGGAAGCAATTTTTTTATGACAGACAATAGTTGAATTATATTGTGCAATAATAGACACCATCCTTCAGAAGCAGATTTATATGTCAAAGGCAACAATGGTACCTGGAGTACAAAGCATAAATTCTGTAATAACTCAAAGGACCAGCAAGAATGTGAACTGCTTAATGGAGGAACAAAAAATATTTTGAACTTCAAATTTCAGTCACTTTACCTGGGTTTTAGGTCACCCTGGTTTTTTTCTTAGATCATTCTTGGAAGCAAGTACTTGTGCTGTACTGGAGTGCAGGTTTAGCACTGTGATGCAGTAGGATGTTGGAGCAGCTGCATTCCTTTTGGGGCTGAGGTTTCACAATAGGGATGAGCTGGGTTAACCATTTCCTCCAGCTCTGGAAGAGGCTGCTTCCTCTTCCTTGCTGCTCATTCCCACCATTGGCTGTGAATGGACTGCGCTGCTTGTCTCAGTAAATCCATCCAGCTCACTAAAAATGTAAAAAAAGCTGTATCCAAAGAATATTGAAGAGATTTAGGTATGATTTATGGTGTGTGTATATGTGTGAGTGTATAGATGTACGTGTGTGTGTATATTGCATTGACTGTTGTCCATGTTGGTACAGGAGGGAGCAGACTGCTGGGCTAAGATTGATAACAGAGAAGGGGATGGGCAAGTGGAATCTCTCTCTTCAAGTACTTTTATTTATTCAGTTTAGTTTATTGTGGAGCTCTACCCCAGGTGATGCATTTTGAACAGGTGAGTGGAGCAATGAGGTGAAACTAAAATCTCTGCAGTGCAGTAACATTGTTACTTCAGAGTTAAGCTATGGTTTCAAGGGTTTCCACATCTTTATTGGAAATCCAGTAACACCTTATATTTTTTCTGAAATGGGAAAAAGTAAGGGATATTGGTTTTTTGGTAAAATATATGGTCTTTGAGGAAATCTTGAGAAACAAATAGGAATTTGGGACACAAAAAAGAATGGAAAACCAATAAAACTTAACTGGCAGTTGCTAGTCTGTCACAATTTCCCACCCCTCACTTTGCAGTAGTGCATTCCTCCTGATTTCTGCCATTATTTCCTTATTCTCTAGATTCATAGTGTATTCTAGCCTAGTTCTTTGGTAGTGGAAGTACAATTAAGATTTTTGTTTTAGTTTCCAGTTCACTGCTTTGCTTAGCAGCAGAATTCTATTTATGTGTGAAGAGCCTGTAGCTATAAAATACTTTATTTAAGGAATTCCAACTCCAGCAGGAAGCAATCTCATCTAAACTTGCATGTGTTGCAGACATTGTATTTAACCCATGTATCCTTATGTCTAAGTTTGACAAAAGGATTTCTGTGTTCACATGATTAAACTTTTGTTTATAAATTGACAATGGGGGAGGAAGCAGGCTTCAGTTTCATGTAGATGAAATGGATGTAACTGCAGGGGTTGCTGAAGTCCTGCATCCCTGCTGCCCCCTCTCTTGTATTGGCTCTCTGTGGTATTTATCTGTTTCTGTGCTGAGCTGTTTGCAAACTCAGCAGGAAGTTGTTTGCCTTTACTTTTTTTTTCTATTCCTTTGTTTCTTTTTTTATTTTTTCCACCAGGATTCTTCTCTGCCAGCTGAGCACACTGAAACTGGCTCTGTTCAGGGTCAGATAAGCACTGGAACCAGCACTAGAAAGGGCAGGAATGTGTAGATTGCAGGAAGGATGTAATCAGTTGTATCAGCTTAGGTTTGGTTCTTATAGCCTGAAACAACTCCATGGTGGTGAATGAATGTGGATGAGGAGATGGGTTCATACCAAAAGCATCTATATCCATGACCAAAATGGCAAAGAAGCATAACTTCCCTGTTCTCTGAAGTCAGAACAAGTGAACAGTGAGTTTCTAAGGTCTTTGCTAGGCTAATCTAGGAGAGTGTCCAGTCCCAAATCCCATGCTCAGAAGCACAGTGCATTGACTAGCATCTGAATTAATTCTGTGTTCTAATCTCTTGGGAGCCAGTTGGACACTGGGAGACCAGCAAGCCTTGTTCTCCTTAAATCCAGAATGTGTCTGTCCAGACCTACTAAGGTGAATAGTTGAATTGTTGAATAGCTGAGAATTGTTGAGACTTCCTGTATTAGATGAAAAAAGTAGACAGAGTTACTGTCTATTAACGTGTGGGGAAGAGTCTTGCCTGCTTTGCTGTCTGGTGTTTAAAGGGAAAGAAATAGAGTGGTTTGAGACTGGCAAGATTTACCACAGCCATTAAGTACAGGCTTACCTACGTAACTGGTTTTTTTCAGTTTCTCTAAGGGTGAAGTGTTCGTTTATATTAACAGGTATAGTTTAAGTTGAGAAGATATACTTTGAATGTATTTTTGTATGAGAAAATCCTTTTCTAATACTGTTTCCTAATGCAATTTGTCTAATTTATGTTTCAAGAGAGTGCTGCACCTGTTGGTATTCTTACTGCTGCTTTTTAAACATACTTTTAGTACTTCCAACATAATTAAACTTATTTTTTACTTACCTGCTCCTCCTCTCACCATACTTACTACTTTATAGACAAACACACTTCAGAGAGTGTACATGACTATTTTCTGAAATCTTAACCAGGGTGATGGTCAAAATCTGTCCTGAATTTATTCTACCTAGGCAGAAGGGTTTTCAAATTACTTAAATCCTAAACGTTGCTGTAATGTGTATTTAATAAATGTTGCTGATATCTCAATCTCTTCCTTTGAAAAGATAAAACATAAGGAGAGGATATTTTCACATTGTTATGGTATAATTGATGTCTGTAAAATGGTTGGTAGTCTTAGTGTTTCATAGAGAGAATAATGAGATAGCCAGAGCAGAAACCGTGGGATAGGATGTAGACAGCAGAGGAAACTAGTATCCCTAACAAATTTAAACAATTCAACCACTGGTTATTTGACTGAAACTTACCCACTGACAGCTTAACTATCTTGTCTGGGCATCTGAGAAAGCATCCATGTAGCCACTGATAACAAATCCTGCAAGATATTTTTTATATTACATGGGTATGTTAGATATCTAACTTATTCAAATACATATGTCAAAGTAGTCAAAGCAGGTTCTTAGTATTAAAGTTACTATTCAGATCTGTCCATGGAGAAGTGGTTAGATTTTACTGCTTTGTGTTTAAAAATGCAGGTTCTTGGAATTGAAATTTTGAATAATTTTTCAGGCTAGTGAACGGGTTAATTATTATCCAGGCACCAAACAGTTGGACTGTAGGTATGCTTTGGGAGATGACTGAATTCTTGAAACAGCGTCTTGTAAAAATAAGCTATGAAACTCTTCTCTTTGTGCAGTTTCATCTCTGCATGCAGCCCTGAATGTCTCAGCATGCCTGATGCTTAATTTCCTAATGTACTGTTTTATTGTCCCAAGTCATCTAAGTTTCAGTCAGTTTTAGCTGCAAGTCTGAATCACGTACTTCTGATTGTGGAAAAAAGATCTGTAATGGTTGACCTCCTTTACACTTCTAAATCATGTCAGAATCAATGCAATTATTTTAAAACCATATCACATGGATTTAAGTCTATTCTAGCCCATGCCATTTGGAAATTTCAGTCCTTTTTCTGAATAGTTTTTTTGGTATACTAGCAGTACTGTGTAGCTGTCATTTTTCAGTTATTTAACACTTCAGCAAGGGCTTGTTGGATATAGGAAGGTGCTATACATATCCAAGCTTTACACTCAAACAAATAAATTTCAAGTCTTGTTTGCAGTGCTCTCTTCCTGCCAAGTTCCTGACTGCAGTATTTTATTTTCACTTTCCCCTGCCCCATCCCCAGATGGTGGAGAGCAATAGGGTTTTTTTGGTCAAAGTGATAGGAGGTAAAGTGGTGAAGGAGGTTTAAATCAGTTTAAATTCTGAATTATAAACTGTTCTGTTTACCCTAGTGTGATTTTGAAATCCAATTCAATACTTACATTGGAATAATTTAATTTATGTATCAAGTATTTAGTTTTGCTCATTTTAGCTAAACATAAAGTACTTTTGAATTGGATCCACTTTCATGTGTATGAACCTTTAGAATATTTTGATAGAGGAAATTTTGTGTTTGTGGTTCAAAGTGATAACCTGAAAAAGCACTTTAAGGGACATAAAAGACGCACTAAATCAGAGGATTTACTGTACAGAGTTTCTAATATGGTACTTTTGTGTTTCTGGGTGTTTTATAACATTCAGCCTGACAAATCTTTGTGATTTGAGATTTCAGGGCATTACTGGATTACCCCCATTTGCTGCTGCTCTCTTCCCCCAGCCATCTGAAGCTACCAAATACTGCTCAGTTTGCTTTTTGAGTTCTGAAGAACCCAGCTTTGACACAAAATTACAAGTCAGCTTGATCTGGACCGTGCATGTAGTTGCCCTTATCTTTTCCAAGCAGAAAAATCTTTTGGTCAGCTTTTTCTTAGTATTTCTCTAATGATTTAGAAGTTTTTCAAGCATTGAGTTTTCAACAGAGTATTTTCTTCCAGTGCTCAGGGACGAGTGTTCTGATGTGTCTGAATTTGTCTTCATTCCCCCAAACCTGAAGTGGGGACCAAAGTCTTTCAGTGATTCTTCTTGCAAAGTAATGCAGTCTTCTTGTGAGACAAGATGTGTTCAAATATGTGAAAGAAAGCAAAAGTATCAATGTTTTAAGGTAGACCTGTATGTTTTTATATATTAGTGTCTATAGTCATACTGGAATAAACAATCTGGTTTCCTGTGGGCTTAGAGGTGCCACTGTGTTTCTAACATATTTTGAAGAGCAGATTGTAAAATCCCTTCCATACACTCCAGCCACATATGGGGAAAAGGAAACATGCTCTCCAAAACTCATTCTCTTTGTAGGTTATTGAGTGTGCAGTTGTTAGTGTAATGGAACATCATGTTTTTACCTCAGTGCAATAGGTTTAAGAAATGCTTAAACTTGGTTGTCAGTTTACTGAAGTGGAAGTGATATGTAAATCTAGGTACCTGTCTCTTTAAGTGTTACTAATTTATAATAATCTGTGAAAATACTGATTTTGTTGTTATTGTTGATGGTGTTTTGTTTTTATAGTTGTTTGTTTCTCTTTTCCCATTATGATCCATGGACTTTTTATTGATCCTACTGTAGAAACTGAAAGAGAATACATAGAAAATAGGTGTTTGGGTTTTTTAAATCTATTACATCAAATTATAAGATGTTAATTTTCATCTGGATATAATATTAAGGTGTCTGTTTAGATTAATTTTCAAAAAAACTGGAAAAGCTGAATTTAGAGAGCCTCTATGCAATCATGCATATTTGTAATTAAGTATGTTTAAATAAATGGTACATTTGCACATTCAGCATTTACAATATAGTTTATATAGCAAGAGAAGAGAAGTGACAATAGTGAAAGAGTAAAATAAGCTGGCAAAATGGAACAAAAGTTATTAGATAAGCCTTAACTTAAAGTTACTTCTGCCCTACATGCAGTTGCTTTTCTTCTTATTTGATCATTACTTCTCTAAGTGTTCTTAGCTGTTCACATCTATCAGTTTTCATCTTTAGCTTTCTATTCAGTAGTTTTCCATTTTGTGTAGACATTTGATGCAAAGTTGTATACCTTTTAGAGAATTAGACTTTTGAATTTTCCTTTATACCCTTTTGTTCTACGTCATTCCATGTAGTTTTCAGAGATCATGAGTGTCTTCATATTAAAGTACTTTAATGGGATCACAGACTGCAATTACTTTCCTGCTGATTAATTTACATAATCTGCAGGTGTATAGATTTGCTACACATGAGCTTTGTCATACAGGGCAAGACTTCTTGAATCTTAAGTGAGATTTTTTTGCATTTAATGTAGGAGAAAACTTCTGTCAGTGAAATAGTGCTTGTATCTTACCTCCTTCATTTAGAACATTCAAAACTTCTTGAAATTTTAATGAGGAAAATCCCCTTATTTCATTAATTTAGGGCTTTGAGACTGATATATTGAGCAACTGGAGACTGGTATTCTCTCTCTATGTGTACTTTGTATTTACCTATCTGACAGTAACAGTTCTAAAGCAGCCAAATGCCTGCACTGGTTCAAGTACTCAGTGTGATGATACATTCATAGAACATAAGGGGCTACCCTGTGTTTGTATTGGCTTTAATTATTTATCTGATTTAACAAATTACACACAGATGTTTTCAGTTATTTCAGGAGAGATGACAGGATGAAAGGGAAATTCAGTGACACATGTTTATTTTATTATCTATTCTTCTTTTGAAAGAACCCAATTATCCAATAGATATGATGGGCTTTAGTGTTTGACCCTCCTGGGGGTGTGGAGAGGAGGGGTGTTATTTTCATATTTTTTTGAAAGGCTTGTAAAAGAAAAGGTATACTGCTGGTCTGCATGTCTGTCTTGCCTTCCCAAGTAAGGCCTTTATAATTTTGGTGGGCAGTTTAGAAGGATTCAAACCATAGCCATTACTGAAAGAATGGCACAAGATGTGTTAAAACAGGCCCATCTTTTCCTCTCAAATATTTATTCATGTGATAGTTTGTTTTCCTGGCAGATCGAGATACAATCTGGTTTTGGAGAATAACCAGATTAAATTTTTTCCATCCTTCCTAAAGCAAAACAACCCTTCCTTTTTAAGAAATAACCTTGACTTTCTCATTTATTTAAAATGTTCTTAGTTGCAAACAGGTTGGATTTTTTTAAGTTGCAGCATTTTAAACATCTGACACTATTCTACCAATGATATTCTCAATAAATCTCTCAGCATAGTACATGTTTGCTGAGCAGGAAGGAAGAATACTGCATGAGATCAGAATGTTTTTGTTAGTGACAAAATGTGTTATGGGAGGACAGTACTGATTCTGAATGTTGAAGCACTTTATTTAAAGTATCTCATTATCTTTGTCTCCTCAGCTGCTGCTGGTAGGGAAGGGTAAAGTAAAAATGCTGTGGCTCACAAGAGCAAAGTTGAGAGCTCCATGCTTTTCTGTTCTTGCAGTTAATGTGTGAGGTACTACACAGAATGTGGCTCTGAGAGAGATGGGTTGTCTGGTTCTGCTGATCTTTCCTAGTGTGGGTCAGTTTGTTTGGGTTTGTTTTTGGTTTTTTTTTACCCTTGGGTACCTCCTCTTTCCATTTGCTCTAGAAAGGGAATGGATCAGGCTAGAGAATTGTGCTTTGCCTCCTGCAGTTGTACGGTAAGGGCTTGAAAGCACTGGTGGTGCCAGTGCACTGGCTGTTCCCCATGCCCAGCCTTGTGTAGTGTTGACAGGAAAGATGATAAACATTTGCTGTCCCTTGACACGATGAGACAGTCAGAAACATAGTTTACAGTTTATATTCTCTGTTGCTTGAGTTATGTCCAGCAAGAAGACAGACTTTGCCAAGAATGGAATAGTGCCTGAACTATAGTATTTTTAGGCATAAATATATGGTGGTGTTGTCTTTAAAGCATTATTGTTCCATTTAAAGCATTTTTTTTTAAGAAAATGTGCCATGGAAATGTCTTTTGACAGTTGTTATTTGCTGTTAGGACTTCTGCTCCTGTCATTGCCCCTTCAACAAGAAAATCACTTCTGTGTTTTTTGAGACAGTCAGAGCCTTACATGTAAATTTATTTAAGATAAATACTTACTGTTTGTCATCATTATAATAGCAACAAAGACTACTATTGCACAATGAGAGCACAGCAGAACTCCCCTACTGCAACTTTGCCTAATTAGGTGAAACTTGATCTAGTCTATCTTGTTCCTGTCACAGCTGTGGCCTGTCTTGTTTCTTTAGAACTTCTTATCACTGCTTGTCATTACTGCCTGAATTCATGTGCCAGTAGACCGAAAATACTCCATTTAAGTAGTTTTTCACTGCAGTTGTTGCACAGAAACTGTTATTAGGTTTTAGCTTTACACAACGTTTTTATACTCACTGCTATTTACAACTGTCCACATGAAGAATATTTTAAGGGTGGTTCTTCAGAATATTGTAAAAACATCAAAAGGGAAATCGTGGCTACTGAGAAAGACTGGACTTAACTCTAAACAGTGGAGCAAGGACAGAATTATAAAAAAGAAGGTGGGACATTAAGTTTTGTTTATTTGCTGTAATCTTAGCTGGTTTTGGATTTCTTTTCGTAAAACTGAATGGTGAATATAATGGATTAGGGTGTTTGTATGCGAGATTTTTACTTGAAGATCAGGGATTGTTGTCTTACATGAGTTTCTTTTGCATATAAAATGCCTGCAATTTTTTATTTTACCTTGCATAGCTTGATTTAGTAGTAATAGTAGTTTTTGATTCAACCAAAATGGACTTCTGAGTACAAAAAAATGTCTTTTAATTTTTAAATCTGCCACCTTAAAACTAAAGAAATGTTTTGGAAAGAGTTATTTCACTCTGATGGAAGGAAAATTCTGCTGTCTTGCCTGTTGAATCCCCAAGGATGTATTCACTTTTCATGTACTATTTTTTTACCAAACCAGATAACATCTTTACATCTAAGATTGAATGGCTGGTATTCCCTGAAAGCAATGCACTAAACAATCACTATTTTGTTAATACTTCCTGCTTAGTGGAAGAAAGCTATGGTAGTACTTTCTGCATTCATTCTATTGAAAATAAAGAAGAAAGAATAGTGCTGTTCCATTTCCAACACTATATATGGTTGTGTGTCTGTAGATTTTGTAGAAATTGTTCTTTGTTTGTAAAATGATAAAATTATGTTTGGTGCTTCAAACTACCTTTATTATTTGACAAAAAGCCTGATCTTTAGTAAAAGTACCATGTTGCTTGGTTTTGTTTTGGTTTGTAGTTTAGATTTTTTTGTTTGTTGGGGGTGGTTTTTTCATATTTTGTTGAAAGGCTTGTAAAAGAAAAGATACAAATTCCTGCCTTTGTATCCTATGCTTTTTCAATGAGATGATTTTTCAATGCAGTAGGTAGGTCAGGCTTTTCTGGAATTCAGTGTATTTTGGATGACTTTGCTGTAGCTGTTGACAAGGTCGAACACAAGACTGGAGAAACATCAGCACCTCCCTGTCCTTAACCTTGGCCAAAATATTTTTAATAGTTTGAGAACATTCAGTTCTATGATACCAATTCAAAGGGACATTTCTGTTACATGTGGATTTGGAAAATTATTTTCTTTCAGGAAAATTGAGTCAAACCCTCACACTGAGCTCTGCTCTTCAGCTTTGCCTGGTGTTGTCAGACTGAGCTTTCTTTCCAGTTGCAGTTTTGCTAATGCCAATATGCAAAAATGCTTGAATAGGACTTTGTTCCCCACCTAATAAAAGTAGAATAATAATTTTTTTGTCTTTCTTGTCTGTCATCTGGTTCTTGAGTCTTGATGGAGAGTGTCCTTTTTTGTAGAGTTTGGGGTTCAGAGAATTTTGTATGTGTATTTTT
>VWYI01027447.1:73914-87323 GCA_013399455.1 Anthoscopus minutus | reverse complement strand
TTGGCCTCTTTTTTTTTTTTTTTTTTTTTTTTTTTTTAATGAGAGTTTAAGACATCTCAGGGCCGGAGAAGCTTATTTGCATTTTGACATAAAGCTTATATAATAACTCTTTACTAGAAATTCCTAAAAGCAGAGAACTTTTAATTTAAAGAACTTTTTAGTGACTGTTAGCTGTTAGCCAGGTATGTTAGGTGATATTCTGCTTAGAGAATATTCCAGTGGCAATTTTAAAGGTCTGGAAGAAGAGTGAAAGACATGTTAATGAAATGGGCTGAAGATGCAGAATTTGAAGAGATTCCAAACAGCAGAGCATGTGGAAAATAAAAGGACAGCAGAGAGGTTGGGTATGTGGGTGGAAAGCTAAACAACATCCATCCTAATATGGAGAGAACTATTTGAAACAGCATTTTTTAATGACTGGAGATGGTTTCAAAGTAGCAAAGCCAGACAAGAGCTGCAGGTGGTACAGTTGGCAGATTTGAATGCTGATGCTACAAAAGATGTATTGGGTGCTTTGTGCTGGGTCAAACACTCCAGAACATATGCTAGATGCCAAGAAGAGCTGTTGAAAAAGGGTGAAGACAATACACAGTTAAATGGTTGCAGTCACTGGTGTACTTTTGTGTGACTGCTGTTTGGTGGGAGATTGGAAGGGGGAATTACTTGGAG
This sequence comes from Anthoscopus minutus, assembly GCA_013399455.1. NCBI lineage: Eukaryota > Metazoa > Chordata > Aves > Passeriformes > Paridae > Anthoscopus > Anthoscopus minutus. Next base: position 86,654 of record VWYI01027447.1, on the reverse strand, counting down.
AGAGGGAAAGGAAGGGCAGGTAAGGTCGCTGAAAAGTTATTAATGGAATGGAGGAAAGGTATCAAGGGAGCAGAAGAAAGGGAATTAGAAAGAGACAGACTGGGTGGAGGGAATGAAACTTGGCAGCAAAAGACCTAAATGAGGAGAAGATAAATTAAATGAAGAACATGCATAATCTATAAATGGATGAAGAAGTGGCCTGGTGTAAATACAAGAAGGAAGAGAGTGGTATGTTAGGAATAGTGGTATGGAATTGAGCAAACACTTGTAACTGGGTTCTGTAGTAAGGAAGGCTGATTTAACTGGGAAATCCTCCCCAGTGAGTTTTACAAGGCCTGCTTCAAAGTCAGCTCATGAGACTTACCTAGCATTAAGCATTCAGTGAACACTAAGGTACAGTCCTTTTATTCATAGGGATGGATGTTATGATCTAATAGGTATTTTCCATCTTTAACTTTTATTATTCTAGTGACCTGAAACCCTCACTTGCAATCTTCAAAATGAAAAAATATCTTCATAATTTATATTTATATAGAATGAATCTCATCAATTTCGTTACATGGCTGCCATCCTTCGACACTGCTTATTAACTACGGGCCCTACTGAAGAAAAAACTGAAGAGTTGCACAGGTTGGTAGAATTGCACAACCAATCTATGTTAAAAGGTTTTTGTTTGGTTGGTTTTCCTGAATATAAATTAAAACTTAATTTATACTAAATAAAACTAAATTAAAACTTAAGAAAATTTACTTTAATATTGTTAATCTTTTTTTTATGAAAGCTGTTTTCCTCAAACATTGTTTAAACATATCCAGTTTCACAGAGAGAAGGTGGCTGGCAAGATTATTTTTTACGACTGATAATGAAGCTCACTTTTTTAAAATATTGGTTTTGTGTTCATGTATGTGTATCTGAGGATCAAAATACATGTGGAAATTCTAAGTGTAGTTCTAATAGAAGTGGAATGCAACTTCTGTTGTTTTGCACAGAAGCTGATGGAAACACTACATTTTGTGATTTCAATATGTAGGTTTTGCAATTCTGTTGGATTGGGTGGAAGTAACAAGTTGATACTTCATCCTAATAGTTCTAGGCTACTTTATTGGAAGTACTAGTAATTTTCCTTGGTGATAATAATATTTTAAAAAAGATTAGTGAATCATACAGTTTTAGGTGTGTGGTTTGGTTTTTTCTCTCAGTCCTCCACCCAGCTGTTACATATTGGCAGCCAGTAATTCAGTCAAAATTCAGATTATTTGTAGTGAGGTGGTGGTTCTTTGTTTAGTGCTACTGTTCTTTCTCTATGACACCCTTATTTTTACCAAGTAGGTCACCAGTTCACTGGGCCTGACAGTTCAGTAGCTTCCCTCAGCACTGAAATCTTGCCATTTTCTTCTTCAGAGATGTCTGCATATCTAACTGTAGGATCCTTTGAAAGTCTTCTGAGCCAGTCTTGAGGAAGAAGGATACAGCTTTTCACGCCCAGCAATCTTGAAAATATTAAATGATCTTGATTAAATTTTGGATGGCTTTTGGAGATCAACAGTCTTAGGAGGTGAACACTAAAATCTTGCATCAGAGCCCTTCTCAGTTGGTGCAGAGTAGTTTGGAATAATTTAGGATACCACTGCAGTAGTTACCATGACTGAAGTTAGTGCTGTGTCCTAAAGGGCAGTTAGTATTTTCTCTTTGCTGCTGCTTATGGTGGGTGCTTTGTGATCTCAGCCTCCTTTAAGAGAGAGACTGGCAGGAATAAAATCCCTACTGCTGGGAGAATTTAACAGTTTTGGATAAAATCAACAATTATGAGAGAGTTATAAGAATTATTATAAGCTGATGCTCTTCCCAAGATCTCTTCCCTTGTCTGATCACCCTGTAAAATTGAATTGTGCTATTTCAATCTTGTGCTGTTGCAAAAGGATGCAAGTTATACAGATCCTTTTGGTTTTAGCTTTTGCAAACACTTGCAGCTGAGATCCAGAGAGGGCTTTACATAAAGAAGTAGGCAGCTGTGAAGATGATGTAGTGTTGGTGTGATTTCTGTCCTTATATTTTTCAGTCACAAGGGAGATTTTTTGTAGCAGTGCTGCCCACATGGGCCTTATGGAGATACCAAGTCAAAGCAAAGGTTCCCCATAATTCCGAGAGGGGGAGCAGGAAAGAAATGAGGACACTCATCACTGCTTTGTATCACTTCAGCTGTTCCCCCTTCTCCAGCAGACTCAGTGTAGCACTGCATCAGTCTTTCTGCTGTGCAGAGAAAACAACTTTGTACCTCAGTTAGCAAACTAGCTGGTTAAGTTAGCTGAAGAGTCAAGAATGCAATTGTAGCATCATTGCTTGTGGTATTTGATTTATGTGCTAAAAGAGCACCATGCAGGTTTTGACTGCGCAATTCAAATATTCAGCCTTTTTGCTGAACCTGAGTTTTGTCTTTCAGTGTTACAAGGATGCAATAAAAGCTAAATAGTTGAATATTCTTTTCCACCAAGACTGTTCATCACAAGGCAACTCTGAAATAGAAAAGCTGTACTCAGAAGTAATGCCCCTGCAAACTCTCAAAGGGATTGGGGCCTGCATAGAGAGCCTCATGTCAGTCTTCTGATCTATTTGGACAAGCAAAACTTAATTCCTGATAGGAGCTGCTCTAATAAATGAGTAAACTGTTGTTAGGAACCTGTAGCTAAAAAAGAGAGGCTGTGCCGTCATTTGGGCCATTGAACATGCTGGATTCTGACCATGCAATATTTTTTGCTAGAGATGAGGTGTGAGTCAGAGAGCAGAGCACAACTTCCAGCTCTGCTTTTCTCCTGGAGTCTGTCAGTAAGGCAATTATGAAAACTGTGTTAAAAATAAAATAAAATACAAACAGTGGTGAATGGAGAATAAACTTTATGAAGCATCAGGGACATATATTTCTGAAGATTGCTGATTGCTTGCTCTTCCCTAAGTTTGTGGATCTGCAAAACCTAAGATGCTTCAAGTGAAAAGTTTGGGCAGCCTGTTAAAGCACATCGTTTGAACATGTGTGTTCTGAATGTGTAAGCTGAGTATTTATTTTAGGTGAACACTGAGTGTTGGATACATGCCTTGAGCCATAATGTATACTGATTGTCAGAGTGGCTATTTCTAATAAAAAAGCAGAAGTTAGCCATAAAAATAACTACTTTAGTACCTAGTATTGTCATTGTGATTCTGTTGCATCATTTAATGCTTAAATATGAACAACTTAAAGTACCACATGTTAGAATGAGTGCCATTTTTGCCCACTAACAAGGTTTTAATCAAGGCATTCACTGGCTTTAAACAGGCCTTTGATTCTGAATTTGCATATCAGGAGGGGGCTGAGAGTATGAGTGGGTGGATGTCATGTCCCAGTGATTAATGATCTCTAGGAAGCTGAAAAGGGGAGAGTAATATACGCAGTATTTCTACCCCCTGGAGCAGGAATGCAAACACTATTGTGCATATCTGTGCATAGTCACTGACTTCCTGGTCGCTGGAGAATTTCATACACTCCTCTGCCACAAATAAAACTGTCAGTGGAATGACAAAGATCAGAAAGCTGGGCTTCATTTATTGAAAAGAATAGCTCAGGCACAGTGATCCAGAAAATTAATTTTGTAGGTGTTTGGGAACTTGGTTGTTTAATAAGAAACTGGTAAAAAGAGAACTTTGATGAAAAGCCAGAAGCCACCAATATTTGTTGAATTTCTTGTGTTTTGTTTCTGAATGTTCCTGAATTATTGGAGAGGAATAACTTCCGTGATATAAAAGACATATCTTGAACAGGATTTAGAAACAAAACAAAGGGAACAAGCGTTCCCAAAAGTAATAGTGGTCTGAATTTCAATTACTAAAAGAGCAAAAGGGAGATGGCACAGTGTGGAACAGCCACCCAGTCTGATCAAACCAGAACCAGCACATTTGTTAGAAATCCTGTTATGGTCTGATTGCCACGGTTTACTTCCTCTTTTGCTAATTCTGTGTTAGAATTGCATTAATAAACTTAGAAAAAGAGGGTGGCTTCTAAGTAGATATTATTAAAAGTCTTAAGTGAAGTTGTTTGAAAAATTTTCTCCATTCTTGGAACACTTCACCAGTCCTTGAAACATCACTGCTCATTGGTTCATTGATCACTTTGAGGTCTGCATGGGTAAACCTGAATAGTTTTGTGCTATTTCTAAATGCATCCATTTATAAGTTTAGTTGGACATCAGCAAGTAAATAATGACAGAATTCTAATTTTTGCAGCATCTGTGTAATTTCTTCCAGTGTTCAGGAGCAGTAGAGGCCCAAGTGTGTACAGTGAGAACAGGGTAGATAGCCGACTTAAGGCATAAGTACCCTGCAAGAGACCCTTGTGAAGTAAGTCCCACCTTACTCCATTAAAGAGGAGGGAGGGACCCTGTGGCCTAATTGAAATCACTTAATGGCTCTTTGGAAACACTTCTCTTTGTGCTGTAGAATGAGAACACTACCAGTTACTGAAGGGTAGTGCTTGATAAATAAACACAGGTCTTTTTTTAATGTGTTAAAAGCCTTCTGTATTTCATATATACTGCAAGCTAAATGAAAACATTTCAGGGGACCTAAGAAATGGCCATTTTGCCCTCCTGTTACAGCAGGAGAAAAGTTGTTGATACTGTATTTTGCCACACTAATAATGTTAATGTGGATGTGTGGTAAAATGTTTTAAGTTTCAAGGAGGAAAAAAGCTGCATACTGCAAATCAATGTGAGAGTTCCCCCTGCTGTCCTGCAAGATCAGTTGCTGTATCTTGCTGCTGGAAGCTGTGCCTTATCATGGGATGGGATACTGAGTGGGGGCTGGAAGTAATCATGCACTGCTGCTTTTGGAACTTCTTGTCTTTCTTCTTCCTTGTTTGTTCCATGAGCCAGAACTTAGGCCACCTTCTTTAAAACCCTGCGAGGAGAAAATAAAGCATTGTTTGAGTTGTAGGACCTCTTCTTGATTGCAGTTGTACAAGCAGTTTATGGTGAGTTGTACTCTGGTTTTAATTCTTTCTTCCAAATGAATAATGAATTTTTAAAATCTGTTTCAGCAATGCAATCAACCTCTTAAGCAATGTTCCTGTTTCTTGCTTGGATGTTCTTATTAATCCATCGTCCCAAGAGGAAACAGATATAAAATACAATGGTATGAATATGGGAGCTATTCAGATTTTACTGGATTTCATGGAGAAGAGAATAGACAAGGTATGGACTGCAGGGATTTTTCACAAAAGGGGCCTCTCACTAAAGCAGAAAGTACACTTATATCAAGCTTTGTATAAACCTTTCAGCCAGCGCTTAGGACTGGCTTACTGTGGATGTCTTACTAAACCCTGAAACACCTCAAAATAAGGAACAAATTCCTGTGAATATCTGAAGCTATTTGCGTACGTGTGTCTGAGGATGAACATTTGGCTCTCTATATAAAAGTTCATATTTTGGCTGTCATACAGAATTTTATTGAAGTGTTCATAGAATTTGAAAAGGAAAATTTGCTCTTAAAAATTTTATTTGTATTTGTTTTTATTTTAGGGAAGCAGCTATAGAGAAGGTCTGACTCCAGTTCTCAGTTTATTAACAGAATGCTGCCGAACTCACAGGAATATCAGGAAGTTTATCAAAGCTCAGGTAAGTAAAATATTCTTTGAAATTTGAATATGGAGCTAATGATGAAGTTTGAGGTTTGTACATTTGTGCAGGAGCGTGCTGTAGAAATAATTTTTCAGTCATATAAATCAATAGATATTATGGCCTGAGTTCCAGGATACATTCTTTAGAGCTGCTAAATAATGTCATCAGGGATATTGTAAAGCTGTGTTAACGTGAGTCACTATGGATGGGTAAAAAACTCAGTAAGGTCTTACACTCAGCAAGTAAGAAACATTTCAGTGCAATTAATTAAACTTTGCAGAGCTGTGTGGTGGCCAGTGATAATACAGGTGTTTTGATGAGTTCTGCTTGAGGTTTAATTTTACCTAAGCAGGAAGGAGTTGTTGGTATTAAGACTTGTGTAGCAGTGTATGTCAGCTGTCTTGTCGAGAGTAAAAGTGTCCCTATGCAGAAGCACACTTCATCACTTCTTAAAAGAGCTCTTTATTGCAGTATGGACTGTGGCTTTTTTAACAGGGAAAAAGATTTCTGTGCCATGGTTAAAGACCTAAGGGTTCTGTGTAGATTGTATTTGATTGTGGTGTTTTCTATTTATTTTGCTGCTTTGGCTGAGGTCAAGTGGAAAGAATTTAAAAGATGAGCAAGAGAAAAAAATTGCTCCTCTTGTTTCTGCTGTCCTTCTGAGCTGCAGTGACTTTTGAGCTGCATCTTAGATGCTGCTCCCAGATCAAAGCTGTGCCTGAATTCATAAATGAACTCTAAAATGAAAAAGAGCATATATTTTCTGCCTCTTTCGTCTGTACCAGAAAAGTATTTTTGAGGAATTTAAGAAACTTATTGTTTGTTTGTTTTTGTTCACAGCAGTTACTTTTTAGGATGCTTTGCTGATCTGTTAACTTAAAAAAAAAGTTGCAGAGCCAAGTGTTCAGAAGATAGAAAATGAAGTTGTCTGCATGTTTTTATGACATCTGGGCATCTCGATGTCAGGATATAATTGCATGCTGACTCCTGCCACAGGACCACTGCCTCATATAGTAGTGCAGAGAATGGATGGATGTTGCTAACTGCATGACTGGATGTTTGATATTTTGAATTACCCTCATTGTTAAGTGCTGGCCTTGGGCTTTATTTATTGTGTGCTATTCAAATTGTGATCTGAAGACAGGATGATTGATTTCCTCATGGACAGTCCTATGGCACTCATCACTGTATTAGTATTAAAGTACTCTAGAAACATAATTCATTCTTACAACACACTGGGAAATGGCAGGCATGGTACTATCCCCACAGTGGGGAGTAAGCAGGGACAAAGTAAAATGTTTTTTCTAATTGTTTGAATACTTGGTTTGAAAAAGACAGGATCTGTTTTAGCCAAAGCAGTCAATACTGTAGCATTCATGTAAGGATCAGTTCTGAGTGAGTCCATTTTCAGTAGTAATTGTGCTGTAATTTTGCACAGGACATGACACTTTACATTAGACACCTAGAAGACAAAAGACTTGCAATTTCTTATGATAATTAGTGACATACTTTGTTTCATTCCCTAATAAAATATTGAAGATCCACAATTCTTATTAGAGTTTTCAGATCATTAAATACTTCATATTATGGCCTAGATTTGTTTGCAGATCATATCATATATCCTTTGAATATGAAAAAATTTACATAGGCTTTGAGTCTGAAGGCATCCACACAAGGTGGCAAAAAAGTTTGCTGAAAAAGCCACCATTTGTGCACTATCTGCCTTTCTTGAGGGTTGAAGTTAATACTATTAATGACCTCTAATGAGAAAAGAGTGTGTTTGAGAAAATGTTAAATAGTGATTTTTCCAAAATATTTCTGAAATTTAGCTTAAGCTTTTAAAAGTGTTTTCTGGTTGAAGTATGTAGAGCCCATTTTTGAAATTTAGTAGTAGAAACTTGTAGTAGAACTTGCAGTGTACTTGCTTTCTTGCATTTTCATTAAGCATATCATTGTTCTATTTAAACTACACAGCATTTTAAGAGCATAAGTTTCCTTAAACTGGTGTTTCTAATATTTTTACAAGATACAGGGGCAAAACAGAAGAAACAGAGAACATGAGGTTATGGCTGCCTGTTGACCAACTCTCCCGGAATACCCATCTGTGCTCATAAACTCCTAATAATTGTCTTTTTAAAGCCTACATTTCAGCCTGAATATTCTTCTGCTGTAAATGACAGACCATATAAATTAAATATATTGAGAAGCAAGAGTCACTACTAATGCATGTGGGCATAGTTGTCTGATTTTATTGCCTTTTTTTTTTTTGAAGGACAGAGTATTTTTTTGTTCTGTTGACTACGTTTGTTTTTGCAAATAGTGGTTTTGTAAGATATTTCCATGCATTTTATACTGTTCTTACCTTTCTTTTGTGCTGCCAGGTACTGCCTCCATTAAGAGATGTCTCGAACCGTCCTGAAGTTGGCACAACAGTGAGGAACAAACTCGTGCGCCTTATGACACATGTAGACCTTGGAGTAAAGCAAATTGCAGCAGAATTTCTTTTTGTTCTTTGTAAAGAGAGAGGTAAAAATTGATTTTTCTTCTCCCTTTTGTATAAGGTCTTGCTGTAATTGGTATATTTGCCTCTTGCTGTAACTCAATTCTTATAGCAATCTGGTGGGGTTTGTTTTGTAGCTGATTACAGCTGAATAATTTTCTGTCTCCTCTTTGCAGTCGATAGCTTGTTGAAATACACAGGCTATGGTAACGCAGCAGGATTGCTGGCAGCCAGGGGCCTGCTAGCAGGAGGAAGAGGAGATCATTGGTACTCAGATGATGAAGATACAGACACAGAAGAATACAAATCTGCAAAGCCAAAGTATAGTATTGCTTTCAATTTCACATATCCTGTTGCATTTTGGATTATTTTGACATAATTTTTGAGTTTTTTTTACCTTTTTCAGAGAGGCCAGTTTTGGAATTACACATGCTTGTAGTAAGTCCTGTCTTCTGCTGATTTCATGGTCTAATTATTGAGAAACCAACCTCTAATCATGTAGTCAGATATGGCTGCAGGGAGGAAAAAAAGGTACTATGAGAATGATTTAACATCTGAATAACTATTTAAAATTCAGGTATGGAAAGAGATTTTTAAGGAAGTGATAGGAAAAAAAAATTAGTAGCAAACTTAGCAAGGATGGGTTTTGTCCCAGATATTTGAAGAATTCACGTGAAGTTTGCCAAGCTGCTAATTATTGTTTGTGGGGTATATCTCTGTAATAGAGAAAGTATGTTGTCAGATAAGACTAAAGGTTTTTGCCAGAACTTTGTTAAAAAGAAGAAAGCCTGTAGGTTTAGTTTCAGTTTTGACTGAGTTTCAGATTGCCTGGCACTAAAATTTTCTAAAGAACCAAGTAGGTCACATATGTACATATGGAAGAAGCAAAATAACTTCTACAGAAGTCATGCAGCAAGAATCCAAATATATTTGCTTGAAGGATTCAGTGACTGCGTAGAAGCTCTGTTGATTTTTATTCGTTGTAGTTGATTGGGTGCTGGAGGTTTTAGTTTGTCTTGTTATGTCCAAGATGTGATGCCATTTTAACGATGTTCTGAAGTTGTTGATAGTGCAGATCTGAAATGTTAACATTATTCTTCTGTTTTATTCTGTTTTCCTCGAAGTACACAGGCATGGTTAGGTATATGGTGGGTGCCTGTGGTTTATTGAAAGATTCTTACTAAGGTACATGAACCAAGGACAGGATTAAATGTATGAGATTTAGGCGTTACATTACTTCTATGCTAAGAAATCAACTCTAAACCAGGAGGTTTCTTTTATTTCTGCAATTCAGAATTTTATTTTCTTGCTGTTTTCTCTCTGCTTTTCTTTCAAAAGCCTGACATTCAATTATATGCAGAAGTGAAACTAACATCCATTTAGTTAAAGGCTCACAGTTAAATGAAACATTCGATATAAGTGTCAGTTGATTTATGCGTCTGATTTTCTGTATTGCTGTTAAATGTTTGTGATTAAAATGTTTGAAAGGATGATGTGCCCTGAAAGTGTTCTTTAAAACTATTTCTCTGCTTTTGTTACCGTTTCTGTATCACTGTTCACTTGTACGAAGTGAAAATAAAGCTGGCTTTGTAAATGCTCAAAGTAAAGTAACTTAATCTGGTTTGAGCAAAAAATCATCATAATGGAAGGGCAGCTGTTAACTAATTAAATAGAAAACCTGTCTATATTTTTAAAATTAGGCCTGTACAGAATTACTTTCAGACATGTATTTGTCATCCAGTTCCCTATTTATGTCGTTGGTACTAATGACATTGTCATTGTTACCATCACCATTGCCCTGGTTTCAACCTGTTCCTCTCTGGGTTCCAAGAACAATAACTACCAGCCTGTGCATTTTTGAGCACTGACAAGACATTATGTGAATCAACACGAAGATACAGTCACGATTCATGAGTAAATACGGTATAAATATGAACCTTGTCTATTTATGACAAAGCCTTTAATGTGCAGTTCAGACAGTTTTAGTCTTGATGGTTTCTGTGAATTCTTCCTGTTTCCTGCTATTAAGGTAGAAAATGTACCTATTCTTGCAGAAATATCAACTGTGTTTGTTTTTTCGCCTGCAGCATTAACCTTATCACTGGTCACTTAGAAGAACCAATGCCCAATCCAATGGATGAAATGACAGAAGAACAAAAAGAATATGAAGCTATGAAGCTTGTCAACATGTTTGATAAACTTTCCAGGTATTGTACTGTAGGTGCTTTTAAGAGGCAGCTTGTATCCCGGCTCTTTACTAAGGTCTAGTGCTTCTAAATAGTGCTAGAATCAACTTCTTTGTAGGATTAGGACCACTTTAAATGCAGAGAAAAATGTTTAGCACTTCAAAGGAAAGATAGGTTGCAGGACTTCAGAAGAAATCTCTTTTAGAGAGGATTGGACAGAATTGAGAAAGTGTAGTAGTGAGGGGACCTGCCTCATAATAGATAGGCTGATGGTAATGAAGAGAATTTCTTCTTTTAAAGTATGGGACACAATCCAGGCCCAAGGCAAGCGTGCTTATTTTCCCCAGGTTAATGAGAAGTATCTCATTATAACTACTTATGCCTGCTGCTTATATGAAGAACAAATACAGTATGAAAATAGTTGTTGTCAGAAACAATAGATTGTATAATGGAGCAATTAAAAGGGAATTTACAGTTAAGTGTGGACTGGATTACAAATCAGCCTTTGTAATTTGTTTTATGCAACGAAGGCAATGCCATGAAGGAAATGGGTACTTAGTGTGACATAGTGGTGTTACGGTATTGATACAGATAGTTGATCTTCATAACATTCTATGTACAAAACAACATAGACCTGTGCTGTTATCTCTAGCTTTTTTTCTCTTTGGCTCAATATGCCTGGAATTTACTGGGTTTTCTTTTCCCATAGTTCTAGCTATATTGGAGTGATTTCTTGTAGATTTTTTTTAATGCATAAACAAAGTTACACTCTTGAGAAACCCTCATGTAGTACTAATTCGCCATTGAACTGAGCTGTAGGAGGTAAATGTGTAAGTGCATCCATTCTTCAAACATGGAAAAAACTCAGCAGCTAGAAATGTGCTTGTTTTGTGAGAGTCTATAGATAGTCAATTAACAAGATCTGTTGAGAGAAATTCAGCAAAACAAGTAGTTTTTACATCTGTGTTAAAGATTAGGAATATAGCAAAAGATACAGGAGAATCTGGATTTTACATTAGCCATCAGAAACCAAATTACAGACAGGATTGAAAGCAGGGAACTTAGAACAACTGATCTGAGACTCTCAGTGAAGTAATTGGATATTTTTTTCACATTATTTGCATGGAAAGCAACTGTCATGTCATAGTCTTCTTAGGAAAGAGAAGAAAATGCAATATACATGTAATCTTAATTGAACTACTCTGTAAAATAGAATCATTGCTATGTTAAGCTAGAGAATTTAGAGGCTGAGCATCAAGGGTACCACAATAAAATGACTAAATGATCTAAAACATTCTTTGAGCTAAATGGTCTAAAACATTTTTTGAAAGGAAGATTGAGGCTGCAGATAAGCTGAGATAGAGGACAAGTCAGTTGCTGTCACTGCAGCAGTTGCACAAAAACTCCCAATAGTTACTGTGGCACAAGAGCCCTTTCAGTTTGAAGGGTTGGAGGCACCTGCTGCAGTGCCTGCCACAGGCTGACAATAACTGAGCAGCTGCTGCCCTGTGTCACCACTTATCCTCTTGGCCAGCAGCAGTGCTGTCACCTTGGGCTTTCTGTACCCCTTACATCCACCTGCAGTTTCTTATATAGCACTTACACTGGTTCAGGGCTGACACTCTTTGTGGTAGAGCTTTTGTTTGTTTGTTTAGTATTGTGGTTACTGTGGGACAGTGTTGTTAACGTGACCCCTTTAAGTGCTGTGATAACATTAAGAAAATCATGTCACTGTTCTTCCCACACTTTTTGTTTTACTAAAAACTGGGGAGGAGGGAAATGCTGGCAGGAAGGAAAAAGAAAGACTTAGAATGGGGAAGCTATGGGATGTTTTTCATTAATGTAATTGAGTGCAATTGTGGGCCCTACTGATGTTAAACAACATGGGAAGTTGCCAGTCTTGCGTACAAGAAGGAGCTAGTGCCATGCTGATAGCAGTGGGAGTCCCTCCATGGTTTTTCCTGCCTCCAGCTTGAGCCTTTCAGTGCTGGGAGTTTGCAGACTTAAATCTACGTGGAATGCACTTCTTACCCTTGGTTTGCCCCTGCAGATGTGAAGCAGTGGTTGCTTGGTTGGAGTTTTTGGTTGATTCTGGGGTTTGAGTCTTCCTTTGAGGCTGAGTGCTCGTGGCAAGTTTCCTGCTCTCTCCTGTCATCATAGGAGGGGGGGAACTGTGCCATGAACAGGTTCAGTTTGATGCAGTGCCTTGCTTATAGAGGGGGGGAACTTGAACAGGAACAGACAACTTGTCATCTTGAGCAAGTTTATATAACTTAGTGTAACCTGAACAGGAGCTTTGAGTAAACTTGTGTGATGTACAGCAAAACAGGTTTGCTTAATTCACTGCTGTTGTCCCAGCAGTGGAAGCTAAGCTTTGAAGAGCTGCCACACTTCTCACTGGAAAAAAGT
>VWYI01027447.1:44801-73902 GCA_013399455.1 Anthoscopus minutus | reverse complement strand
AAAAAAAAAAAAAAAAGGTTCCACACTGACTGATGAGGATAATCAGGCCAGTTTTTTCACTGGGGCACTCCAAATTTGGCTTTGACTGGCTGAGTATCATAACTCAGAAAACAAATTTTCCAGGCAGTACTACTTCATTGGGAAATTATAGCCTTCATTTATGGCTGCTGAATATTTGCACTGTACTCTTTGTAAAGGTTTATTGAAGCTATAAGTAAAAAGGGACATCTTTTTCCTAGTTCCATTATATGCCAGCGGATTTTTGCTTTTCAGATTTCTCTTTATTTTCAGCATTGGCGCTGAAAAATTAACAAGGTCATGTAAAAATGATACTTTTGGTCATTTCAAGTCATACTTCCCAAGCTTTTCTACTCTTTTAGGTTGTCGGTGTTTGGGCATGTTCATGAGATTATTGACCATCAACAAGGCTAAATTAAAATTAATCACCCAGCTTTGATTTCTCAAAATACCTGTAGGAAAGCTGAATATTACTGTGAACCCATTTCCCCTGTGACAATATTTTAACATAGATTCTACAAAAGCGTTTATAGAAATCAGTATTTTGATCAGATTTGGCTGAGTGAGATTACTTTTTAAAAATCATTAAATATATACAAATTATAGGTATAAATGAACATGAGAAATCTTGATTACTGCATTTCTTGGAAGATGTATATACTACTTAGGCTGATCCTAGATGCCTGAGCTACAATCCCTGATGTAACTGTGGTTTTTGTCTGCAGTAAGTGTCTTGTTGGTTCTTTGAGAACTGTTTGGTGACTGTAAATCAATGTCCTATGTACGATGTATGTCTTTGAGCTTTGAAAAGCTCCCCAGATCTGCAAGGATTTAACTCGGCCTTTCATTTTTTTTGCAAAACATCTAGTTAGCCACCCTAAGTTAGTGTTGTGTGATATTCTGTCTATATAATAGATTATTGGAGATACTCCGTGTTAATTAAAATGTCTGGAAAAAATGCTAACATTTTTTTCTATTATAAATGATAGGTAGAATTGTACATTAATTGACTAATTTAGAATGTCAGGATGCTTTTTCCAAGCCAACCTTGTATTAATAGCAAGAATCCTTTTGCTGATAAAATGGTCTCCAATTATCACAGCTTGGGTTTTGTCGTACATTGAACAGAAGTCAACAAAACGAGTAAGAGAACCTGTCTAAATAAGGTACCCTACTCATTAAAACCACAAAATTAATCATAGGATCAATGAAGAAGGCAGTGCTACGTGGAGTTTGTTTTTTTCTTCCCCTTTCTAATCACAGAACAAAATAATATTCCCTAAAAGGATCGGAACTATTATGTGGCACTCAATTATAAGGAGGTGAATAGGTCCCCAAGACGCTGTTTTATCAAAGGGGCAGGCTGGTGTTTACATGATGGCTGTTTGATTACAGATACCATCATTAATTCTGTGTGGCAGTGCTGCCCTGCAGCACAGCCAGCGGGCAGGAGAGAGTCACCCCTTCAAAACAAGGCAATGATTTTTGAGTCGTTATCAAGCTAAATGGCAAGCAGGAAGGCAGAACTTCTGTGGATATATTTGAAGGGACTCTTGGGAGATCTGCAAGTGAAAGAAGAGAATGCATTTTACCAACTGTTGTATTATGGTGTGTTTCTGAGTGCACTTAAATAGAATGCTTTGTTTGCATTAGAAAAATGAGTGTTGCAAGGTGCATCTGAGTATGTGGAAGGTCACCTAAGGATGTTCTAACATGTATAAATACACACATTGTGTGCTTGTATAGAACTTCATGGATACAAAAGAATTCCCACTGCCATCTACTGGACTGAGGCCAGTGATGTTCTGTCCTATGGATGTGCTATAAACATCCAGTTTCTGGACAGTGACCTGTTTTCTGTGGCCTGTCAGTTCCTGGCACTTCGCACCTTGTCTCTCCCTGTGGACAGTGAGCACATCCTCAGGTAGCCCAGGGTGTCAACTGTGTCAGGTAGCATAGTTGAGGTCTAGATTGTAGTTAGAAACAAAATAGGCTGATCCTTGCTTCTCCTCCTTCTTCCTTTGGTGGCTCTGCATATTTCTCTCTTCTCTCAGTTCAATTTTACTGGGTAGCACTTGCCTGAGGAAGGATGTGTGGAATTCAGCCTCCTAATGCAGAGAACAGCAAACCCCTACCAGCACTCTTCATCCTGCTCAGGGCCTTGTAAAGCAAGAAGCTCAGGCAGGAACAGAAGGTACTTGATAAGCATCCTTGTTATTCTATGCAATCCGAGCTCAGCCTGGCTCCCATTGTTCAAGCCTAAAGCTAAAGCGGGATGTGAAAGTGAGGCTGGAAAAGGGAAGCCTCAGAGAAACAGCTTTACCTTTATAATTGACAAATTATGAGATAGGACTTCTTAACAATATTTAAAGACCTAAGAATTGTTGAGAGGAGAGGGAGGTCCCCACATAAAGGGACTTCAGGACCTTGTTTTCCTGTGTTTCTCTTCCTTTTTCATGAACAAATTCTTTATCCTTTATTAGCCATTATAATTAATTTATTGCCAAAAATAAATGGTAAATGACTGCAAAATGATGGGATGCCTTGACTTCTGGCTGTAGTGCAACTTAAGAGTACACTTCGGGATTTTTAAAACAAAAATATAGGATCCTTTCAACTTAAAGGGCAAGCAGTGGTGATTTTGTTCTTCATGGCTACATTTTTACATTTTAGAGAATACTTGTTTTGTATGTTTAAATTTTGAAAACCAAGACCTTGGATATATAGGATTTTTTCTGTGTGGAAAAAAAGTCTTTGCTATTAGACACAACTCCAAGGCACTCCAGCTTTGCCTTTGGGGGGAACCCCTACAGCAGGCAGGATTATGGTCCTCTTTGGACACCAGATTTGCAGTCTTTATGTTTTGAGCCCATTTGAATATGATTTTAAGGGCTCAGAGGTGTATTTTCCACAGATCTCCAAGAGATTCTCTGGGTGCTGTCACTTGGACAGAATCTGCACATTATGGATTGCATTGCCAGAAGGGAGGGTGCTCAATGGCAATGAAGTAATGGCAAGCTCTCCCCAGTCTGTTTAAAGACGGGGAGATACACACACACTCAGGGGGAGCCTGGCCTGTGCTCTTTGACTTGGTCTTGCAAACCTCCTTCCCTGGCCTTGGGCTTACCATCAGACCTGGTCAGCCAGGCCACAGCCATTGTTTCTCATGTGGCATTTGTGAGTTTATCACTGTAGGATCTGATTGTCCCATCTGCACAAACAGCAGCACTTATCTTGCTGGTCTTTTTGAGACTTGATTTAACTGCATCTTGACTGTACAGTGTTTGGCTTATGCATGCTATGTGACTCAGATGTTGCTTTTCTTGCTGTTCCTTTGGGTGCATCAAGGTTGGATTGATTGCCAGCTGTGTACAAGGAATTGGTGTCCCTTTTTTCAGCCAAGATAGCAGTGGAGATGAGGCAGAGATATGGTGAGATGCCTTTGCTTCCCCACTGAGTGATGCAGTTTTATTGTCCGTGGCTTGGGAGAGTGGTAGATTTATGTTAAATTGACAGTTTTGCTGGGCTGCCTTTCAACTAAGGGGTAAATTCATATCAAACCTCTGCTCCTGTGTTTAAGGTGACTCCTGAATATTTAGAGGTATTTTCTCTTTTTTTTTCAGCATAAAATCAAAATGTTATCTTTGCCCTTACAGCTTTTGCCATAATCCACATATAAATGAGGTGATAAAAAGTAAGGATTAAAAAAAATCTTTGCTAATACTTTTGGATTGGCTTAATCAATAATTAATCATCTCTTAGATGAGGCTCTAGCTTGTGGAGTAGATATAATTGGATTAACTGCTGAGCAGCCTTTGGAGCTTTGAAGAGATTAAAATGGCTGTAAATCCTGTAATTAAACTGCCACAAACAAAAGCAATAGCATTAGAAGCAGTCAGCTTTTTTTTTTAATGAATCAGCAAGTCCTTAACACACTCCTAGTAGTAGTGTAGGCAGAGTCTGTTCTCTTAACTGATTTATTTCCTTCACCAAGATGAATATGTATCAAATCATTATTTTAATTGCTGGGGCATATATTAGCCAGAATGGCAGGTGAAATTTTAGGAAGAACTGGATGTGTCAGAGAGCTCTCAGAAGAAAAGCTAGTTTGTGTATCCAAAACAGTGAACCTGCTCCTTGTCTTGAGCCTATTAGGCACTGACTTTTCATGATGTCTTTAATTGGCTAAGTAGGCTTGGCGTACATGAAGTCTTTATCTGTCCTGCTTTTCCCCTTCCACCTATTTGGGAAGGTTTTTTGTGCCTTTTTCTTGAAAACAGAGGGCTTTCAGGAATAACTTCCTTTTAGAGGCTCATTATGTACCAAAGCATATACTGTATGTGACTATGTTATACACATGGGAATTGATATGTGTGCACATGCTAATATGGATGCTTTTCTTCAATCTCTCGCAGAGATGAGCTCATAAAGCCAATGGGAGTGCGGCCGGATGGGACAATGGCTCCTTTGGAGGAAGCAGTCAGCCAGTACCATACCAGCAAGCAAGAGAGCTCAGATTCAGACTAAGGCATCACCTGCTTCTCTCTCAATTCTCTTCTAATCCACATTTCTCCTTAGAGCCACATCTTTTTTCCTCACATTAGCGACCATCATTTTAACTGTTCTATTATTGCCATGTTTAAATTATGGGTCCTGTGCTGTAATGTCAGAATTTTTATTATGTGTGTTTAGAGAATATATCAATTTATTAGTTTATGATCTTTATTAATTTAAAATTAACCGTATTTCAAAAGGATAAAAAGTGAAAGCCTACAGTGTAAAATAAAGTCCACTTTCATTTTCCAGAGTCCTGTTTTTGAACTCTGTAGGCTTTCCCATTGATAATATTTTGTATTGTCTTGCCAGTCTTACTCTTTATATAATTGTATTAATGAAGTGTGTTTACTTAATGGCATTTAGGAGCAGAGGTTGTTTAGACTCAGAAGCCTGATTGACCTTGTGAGGCTGCTTTAGCTGGCATTGAGCAGTGATTTCAAAGCTCCTGTTTTTGAAGTGTCCTGGGGTTTCTTACTGCTGCAAACTTCTCCAGTTAAGCTGCTGCTTAAGATTTTAACAATGTGTCAGTGACAGACTGCTTCTAAAACTGCCTTTAAATTGGGAACAAGATGATGTATGTTGTACGTCTTCCCTCCCTCCCTGGTTAAGACCACACTAATATACCCCCTCCTCCCCTCTTTGGTTAAGTAAAAACATCCCTATTGAAAATGGTGTTCAAGTATTGCACTTAAATGTTGCCCTGAATGGGAGAGAACTGGAGTGCATGTGCCAGTGTTTCACTGAATTGGGGCCTACTTTTGGAGATTAACTGCTATGCCTCACTTGAAGGGAAGTCAAACTAATCAACAAAGAAATATTTCCTCTTAGAGAGAATTTAGGAAACAGTGGGATAGAGAATGGGTGGGTGGAAATGAGAAGAAAGTGTCATTTTTGATTCTGTACTCTTTAAAAACAAAGATTAAAGTTTTAGGCGTGCTGCACTGCTGTTGTTGCCTCTGCCTGCTTGGTTTCTTTCTGCGTGTTTCTCCCAGCATGAATTACGTGAAGAATAATCCATGTGCTAGTTTCTAATTCTGTATTTTGTGCAGAAGGTTAAACATGCCGTTCACTAGGAATATTTCAGAGGTTGGTGATGGTTCTCCAGTTTGTTTCCTATGACTTGACACTGGTTCTCTGAACTAATGAAGTTGGTTTTCAGAGACTTTGTAAAGGGGGATTTGGTATGAAATTGTGCTGTAGTTCCTCATGTGAGGAGCTTCTACAGATGATCTTAGTCTTACAAAAGAACTGAAAAGAAAAAAATAATGCACTACTGTCCTCTCAGTGCTTGAGTTTGTGTTTCCAAAGGACACTGCCCAGCCACAGCAATGTCTTTCCTGGTACATATGTAATATGTAATGTCAGACCTCTTCTGTATGACTCCAAAAGTGGAAGGGACCAGGTGTCCAAGAGCAAGAAATGTGCTTGGCTGCATCTGAGTTGGGTCTTGAAAATGTATTTCTGGGTTTAGCATCATGCACTGACTATGCTGAGCCCAGCACAGGCAAGTATTGCATGCCCCACAGGTGCAAAGAATTTGTGATCCCTCCCCAGGAGCAAAACTTTCCTGGCCCTGTTAATGAGGAACTGTCTTGGTGTCAGCTGGGATTGGGGAAGGAGTTGTTTCAGCAATGAGCTTCTATAGGGACTTCTTGCTGTAGAGCACTAAGTACAGAGCATGAAAAAGAGCAAAAATCTCAATTGTTGCTTTACAAGCTGTAGAATATGCTCCCACAATTAGCTGGCTAAAGGGGTTAATAAAACAATAATGGCTCCAGGGACCTTGTTACAAGCAGTATAGTACGAAGCTCTTGTACTCTGCCTCCTGTTATTTGCCACAGAGCAGCAATATTTGCAGTAAATAGTTCTGTTTAGTTTATCTCGGAGAACAGATGCTTGTAGAAAGTTCTACAGACATGAGATGTTGCTTCAATTAAAAAGAAAAAAGTGAAGACCAAGCATAGGAGGTTCCGCCTGAATTCTCTAGCTCAAGAGTGGCTGTCATAGCTGGGTTGCTTGCAGTGCAGGTTAATATAGATAAATTAACAATTGGCACTAGTGCAGTTTACACCCTAGCACTCTAGGGACTGCTGCTCCGTCCCCAGAGCAGCTCTTGTTCCAAGGAAATAGTTCATGAAAAGGCTGCTGTAAAGCTTTTGGCTTAGCTTTGCAATGTAACATAGGTCCAACCTTAGCTGCACTGCCTGGAATATCTTCGGACAAAGGTCCTGCAAAGCAGCAGTGCCTCTGCTTGCTTTTGTACAGCTGGTGTTTTCAGAGTAACTGAGCACATTATAGGATTTCTCTTGGATGGGAGTCTGGAGAAAAGTGAGGTTTAAAAAAGGAGCTCCCTGTAATTTTTCATGTACTGTGAAATTTTGCTCCTGAATTTATTTTCAAAGTTGAACCTCCAAAACTGGAGGCTTGGGAGTGCCAAGTTCAGTTTGCCAGCTGAGTCTTGCTTCAAAGTGGGGCAAAGTGGGGAAGGGTCTCTAAGTGAAATGTCTCATTTTACTCCCTTCTGAGTAGTCAGTAGGTTTTCTAGTGGTGACTGCAAAGTGTTACCCAGTGGGTTTTGGGGACATGTGCCTTTCACTCCCAAAAAGTCAGTCCCAAACCCAAAATCATGTGTTTCAGTCTTTACTTTGGCATCAACAGTACAAAGCAACACAGTTCTCATTAAAGCTCATCAATGATTTGGAAGATTTGCTTCTCTTTGTTTCCCGTTAGTGTTATGAAACAAAAGATGATGGGAAATTGATGAAATTTGTCAGAATTCTTTGTTCTTTTGCAAAATAATACAGACGTACTTGTTTAAAACTTCCTGGCAGGTATTCCCAAATGCTAATTGAAACTTCATCTGCCCCAAAATTGGTTTTCATGAAAAATGGTCATTTACAATCTGTTAAAAATGTTATGAGAAAATTACCAGAACTTTAAAGAAATTTGCCAAAGAGAAAAACCACATTAGCTTTGATGTTTTGAATGTACAACATTACTGTATGTGTGTGTGGTCAAAGTGAATTTTTTACCCTGTATCTTGAGTTTTTTCAAATACCTGAAAATCTGCACATGCTTTAAAAAAAAAAAAAGAATAGAACACTTAGGCAATAGCATATTTTTCTTACTGTTTTTCAAATTGTAACTTTTTCTACCTGGGTGAAAAATCAGTTGTCACAGGTGGCTTTAAGGAAGAGAACATTAGAATAAAGCTGTAGCAGTAGTGGGTTGCTAAGCACCCTAGTCAGAAAGGAAAGTAAACCCCAAAGTACACAAGATCCCGAATCTCCTGAAGGAGCATTCCACAACATTGTACTTCAACTTATTACCACAAAACAGCTAAAAAAATCCTGTGCTTTAATAAGGTTGTCTGTAAAAAGACTCTTCCCCTGTTCAAACAGTTGAGAGACAGACTTTGCTAGTCTTTGAGCAGCAAGTTAAACAGCTGCCCAGGTCAGATTCTTTTCTGGTCAAGCATGGAAAAGCAGTGATTTAGGAGTAGTGCAAAGATGTGGCTCACTTTTAGACAGGAGGGTAAAAAAAACGGTATTTAATCCTACAAATTAAAATCCTTCTTGCATTAACATTGCAGTTACTTGCATGGGTCTGGCCCTTAAGAAAAGTGTCAGGGAACATTTCTTGTTCATGCAAAAGATACGTGTCACTTTGGTGGTGCAATATTTAGACCAGGAATTTTGGGGGAAATGGATGCCCTTTTGGCTTTTCCATGCATCTTCCAGCTGTGCCTGGAAAGCAGCTCCCTCAGCACTGGCGGAAGAACCTGACAGGGTGTGCTGGAAGTGCTTCCTGGAGCCAGCCTGGGGTGAGCTGGGCCAGGGAGCAGAGCTGGGGCCAGGCAGCTCATCCCACCTTCCCCGATGCCTGAGGGGAGCCGGGAGGGCATGAGGCTGCGGGGTGGCCGGGCAGAGCGGAAGGCTCAGGTGAGTATGAGATGAGGAAAAAGGTGGTGACTGTAGTAAAGCCGTGTTATTTCAGTCTCCTCCTCTCACCACGGCAAAGCAGGTGAGTCCTGTTAATCCTCTGCTTTTCTCTGTTGCTCGGCCCTGTGGAAGGCTGTGCAAGCCTTAGGTTTTTGTCCTCGGTTGGAGGCCTCAGGAGCGCTGTGGGTGTTGCAGCTTAGTCCCTTGCGTGGCAGGTGCCCCGTGCTGCTGTGCCTTGCTATCCTTGAGAGCAGGCTCCTCTTCCTGGCTGTGTGTGAGTGAGTAGGAGAAGGGGGTCTCACAAGAAGGGACCAAATTAATTTCTTGGGAAGGAGGTGGGAGCAGCCCTGTCTCCTCTCAATGCAGCACTTGAACCACTTTCATTTCCGCCATGAGACAACTCCGAGGGCCAGGCTGACCTGCAGCTACTCCCACCCCAGTGGCCTCTGGCCAGGCTTGAGGACAGCAAATGCAGTCTGTCAGGAAGTGAAAAAGTCCCAAACCTGACCATTGCCACAAGTAGTCCTATAGCATCATCTGACAGCACATGGGTCAGCTCAGCTCTGTCCTGGCTGGGAGCTGCAGGGTCCAACAGGATCAGGTAAGTTCCTCGAGTATCCTGGGTTTCTCCAGAGCAGGCAAGAGCACAGATCACTGAGCTGCTGATGTGCCTGGGAATCAATCCCTCCGACAGCATGCCAGTCTCTGTGGGGTACCTAGGCAGGCTTTTAGAGGTTGGTGGGGAAGGAATTATTCAGACCACCCATCTTAGCTGGCTAAATTACCCGGGTAGTCTCTTCTAACTCCATTTCCAGTCACGGATGAGAGGACAATTCAGAGTAAGGCTAATTTGGGTGCACTGAATGACCCTCTGCAGGAGCTTTGCTTTCCCTCCCTCGACTACAGAGGGAGCCTGGGGAGACCAGCTGGTTACATTTAACTGCTAAATTGGTTGCCAAAAGATGGGTGGTGAGAATTCCTTCCAGTTTCCCCTTTACCGTGGACCACACTCTTTCCACAGCAGTTATGCTTGCTTGCTCTCTCCTTCAAATTTGGAGATTGCTCAGTGCAGTGGGATACAGGCCCCCAGGAGCCACCATGAGACGAAAACTGCATTACAGCCCTTGGCAGATACTCTGCCAAGTATAATGCTCTGTGTAGGATTTCATGGGCTTCCTGCTTAAACAGGTTCTTTAAAGCAGTTTCGCTTTTGGGAGCCTGTTTAACAACTTGCTTTAGTGTAAGCCAAGTTTTACATACATTCTGAAATTTGAAAAACAAAGCAAAACCTCTAATAAAAATTTTAACTAGAGAGGGACAGATAACAGAAAAGACTTCTGAGTTCACTCCAGGTGTCACAAATGGAGAGGAAGGTGAAGCCATTCAAAATAAATCCCGCTGAAATTGCCCCTTCCTCTTTGCTTGATAAATGCATTACAAATTAAGATAAGCAGTTAAGATCATCAGGCTTCAGGACATTCATTAACCTTCTTTTACATTTTAGAGCTTGTAACAGATGCTGACTGTGGGTGTTAGTCCTTGTCTAATCAAAAAACCCAATTCTTCATTCTAGAAGCTTAAAATATAAGTTTCTGCCAACAAGAATTCAAACCTGAACCTAAATTACCAGGATTCTCAGGCTTCAAGATTATTTTATGTTCAAGAAGTGAGCTTGCCTGGTAAATCACAGTGCTGTGGCACATCACGCTTCCTAAGGCATTCGAAAAAACTGGTAGTTTATTAGTGGTTTTTTTCCTTTTTGAGAAGCGATTAGTGACTGTCTGGATTCCGTCCTGTTTTCTCAGTCTCCAAGTGTTCATAACACCCTGTTGGGGAGGAATAATTCCCATCTAAGTTGTAAAACACACTTATAAGTAGATGGGAAAAGCATGAACAGAGCTGTAAAGAAAACAAAACCACCAGGAACAAGATCTTATTTTGCATGCTTCTCACTGTTGTATTTTTGCCCCAGGTAGCATATTTTAAAGACAAGCCTTTTTAAAAAAAAAAAAATTCTGCTATCTGCCTGAACTGTTCTCAAGCTTTGAACTTTTCTATCCTTTCTATTGATTATGGCCAAGTGACCCATATTTAAAAAGCATTTACAATAAAATTATAGCACTTTCTTTTGTGCTGCTGGCTTTTCCAGTGAAAAGCTAAAATGTTTTTAAATTGTCACTTTTTGACAGAGGTAATGGCAGTAATATATTTAGTCTCTTCCCCCTTGTTGTGCTTAAAATGGCTATGCTAATAAAGGGCACAGCTGTCGATACTTTATGGTCTGCTGGGGGGAAGAGGGGGAACGAAGGCAAAAAACAGATTGACTGTGTGTCAACAAATGCAGCTGGGAAAGAAAAAAAGAAGCCCCTTGAAGGCCCCTGCAACTTAAAGTCCAAGATAAATGATGTCCCTATGCTTGAAAAAAAAAAAATGGAGGTTGGAATTCAATAAAGGGGAGCTGAAAAGGAAACTGCTTAAAACTGAAAGCCTTTTCTCTGCCTCTAGACAGCTTACAAGAGAAATGAGCAAAACTGACCACAGAAAGAGGGTGAGCGGCCAAGAAAGAAAACAAAAGCCTGGAAAATATATTGCATCAAAGAATTATCTGAAGTGCACTGCGGCCGGCGGGCAGAGCGCATACAGCTTAATGGAGATGCAACAACTTTAACATGCTGCCGACTTTGGGGGAGCAGGCATCTTTGTGCCTGGGAAGGAAAAGGGGAGCTGGAATTATTCATGTCAAAGCACTAGGAGTGGGACACAAGGGCAGAGGGGTGATGGTGGATGTCCTTCCCTGGGGAGCTGGGCTGGGCTGTCCCCATGGCTTGTGCTCAGCCACTGAGACTCATGGCTTGGGGCCACTCCTGAGGCAAGCAGAGAGCAACAGCAGGGCTGGAAGGGGTCCAGGGATGAGCAGCTGGAATTAATGTAGAGAGGAAATGGCAATATTGGGTGCAAACCTGCAAGAATCAGGCGGTTTTCATTCCCCAGGTCATGAGGCAGCTGGTTTGCATGGAGGCAAACTTCTAACAAAATAACAAGTGGCAGGGAGCCATTTTTTCATTGCCATTTCTTGGACTGTTATGGAAGATAAGGACAGTTTTTCCCAGCCTAAGGCATATTGCCTCTGTAAGTGTGGCTTATGTTTCCCAGAGGTGTCCTGAGAGCATGGCCTGGCTGCACCAGTGCCACCAGAGCTGCTGTATCCACCTGCTGAGAACCAGGGTCCAGGCATTTCCACTGCCTCTTCTGGGCCTGGAAGATAAATCTTTGGCAGCAGGTGAGGCCAGGAGAGCTGGTGAGCCTGCAAATAATCTTTGCTTCTGCAGTGGGAGGAGATGCAGTCTGGGGTAGGATATCCGGCTCTGAGGAATTGTCTGCTCTTCTCGTTCACTTTCTCACTTCTGTCATCCTTTTTTCCCCGTCACTTTTTTCAATTTATTTTTCATTCATTTTTTTCCTGGTGTGTTGTTCCCATTCAGGAACATCTGGAAGAGGTAGTCTAATGGAAAAAAAGAGTTATCTGTTTTGTCAGTTTCTCAGCTTCTGCATGTGTATATGTATTCCCTTTAACTTCTGCAAATTCTGTAAAATTGGAACAAAGGAAAAATAAATAACTGAAGACAAGGCAAAATCAGGAAATTTTAAAAAATCCTGAAATGAAATGGAACAGTAATGTCAAATTTTTACTAAAGCAGCAGGGCTTTAAAAAATGGCATAGCAAGTTCTCATTTCCTTCTGTAATTGTTTGAAAGAGTTTTAAAAGGCCATAATTTTTACTATTCTTACTGGATTTCACTTGGTAAACTCTTGCACCATTAGAGATCAGTACCTCCCAATGATGCTGTGCTTGTGGGATCACCAGTTTGGCTTTGGTTTTCTCCAGAGAAGAGTGGAATTTGGTATGGGTGATGTGCAAGAAGGAAATACTGAAAGGCTGCTGTGCCCAAGGACAGAAGAGTTAAGAGTGCCCCCACCCACAACTGGGACTGACTTAGGGAAGCTAACCTCCTTGCCTGTGACAGCGACTCACTGTGTGAGTCCCACTGCTTCTCTGTAGTTGACAGCTGGGAAAAAATGGAGAAAAAGACAAGAAAAATAGCTGAACTCTGAGTATGTGATACGACTGGTGTGTTCACTGGTGTGGATTGGTGATTCCACAGGCAAAGGTTCCCCTGCAGCTGGGCCAAAGGTGGGAACACTTGTAGGAGGCCAGATGTTAACCCTTTCAATGTTAACCCTACCATAGTAGGTTTTTTTCTACTTCCTCCCTGCTCCTTTTCCTCTCCTTTCTCTCCCACAAACACAGTCGCTGGCTGATGATGTTTAGAGGTGAGTTTAGGGATGCATATCTGGGGGATGTGCTAGAGCTCAGGGAGGCACCTAAGGCAGGCATCTCCTGGCTTCTTTGCACTAGAAAGCAGGTCAGCTTACCCAGGAGACCTGTCTTGGGTGGAATCACTCATCCTCCAGGGATTCCCATCTCTACACTGAATCTAGAGCAACCTGCAGGGGATCATAAACCTGTTTTCTCTGACAATCAAATCCTCAAGTTTAATTTTAATACTGCCCATAACTCTGTTAGTTAGATCCTGAGGCCTGCTCCCCGCAGATGTTTTTCCAGGTGAACAAGGAGGGCTGTTCTGCCCTGCTGCAACCCCTGAGCTGCCTGGTGAGGTGTGAGATGCTGCAGTCAAGGAGCCCAGAGTGACTGGGCCACCATTGGCCACACTGACCATGGCTACCCTGTGTTTCCAGCTGGGAAGGAAACTCCCATACACAGAACCTGAGATACACAGACACATGTGGGTGCTCAGGTGTGTTTTTAGCTTTGCTGCCAAAGAGCAGCAAAGTTATGAGCAAGTTATGTGATGGCTAAGCAGTATTTGGTCCAGACTTGTGTCTCTGCCACAATGCCAGGCTGTGGACCAGCACCAGGCAGGCTCTTCCACCCTCAGCTCACCCTCAGATGAGGACAGCAGCTGCAGGAGTGGTGTGAGTAACTGCAGCGTGCAGCTCTGTAAATAACTTCTTCTTGCAGACTCTTGTATTGCCCCAAAGGAAGCTGAGCAGATTGTCAAGGGAGGATGTCACAGTGCAGAGTCCCAGAACTGTGAAAGGATTTAATCCAAACGTTTGAAGGAGTTAGCCAGTTGGATCATGAAGGAGGGACACTGGTGCAAAGCCCTTGCTAGGTCCCTGGTGCTCAGAAATCTTCCAGATTATCCCTGTGTAATGATTGCTTTGGTGAGGAACTATAAAAAAATACCAAAAGTATGTTATGCAATAAGGTGTTTGGGGTCACAGAGGAGACATTGCAAATCTAGCAATGAGGCATTTTCATGTAAAAAAAAACAAAATTAAAAAAGAATTGTAGCTTCTTTTAGCTGCAACCTAAACTTTGTGCTAAGTTAAATCTCCCCAGCCCTGGGCTGATCCCTGTAGCCCCTCCAGGGTTTTCAATGCATCCAACAATGAAAGTGAAATCCAATCCCATCCAATTAGAGGAAAATGAATGGCTCATCTACAATAAATGGGCTCTGAATAACAATAACCCAACAAGAGAGCAATGAACAGGAGACAGAGTACAATCTTCCTGAATGTTAATCGACAACTAACTCCACAAGCTTCTTAGAGGTGGGAAGAATTGGAGGAAAATAGATTAGGGAGACTTTAGAGCACATTGCCTTTTAACTGCTTAGGCCTCGCATTTTTACCTAAATACAAGAATGTTTCTAATGCTGCCTTTTTCAGGGCGAAGGGTGTGTGTGTGATGGGGGTGTTTGTTCTCAAAGTGAAATATTTTCAATTAATGTTTAATTTGACATGGTAGATCCTATTGTATAGCCTCTAGTATTAATTCAAGGTTTCATTTATTCAGAAGGCCATTTTTAAAATTGCAAAGTGAAATGGCAGAAGCCTTGGAAAATACTTTCTGTAGATCTGAGGAATGGGGCTGAATGAATCCAGGAGTTAGTCTGAGACTGAAGAGAAGCTGGGGAGGTGAATGGATAAGGAAAACTCTGCAGTTCAGTGGCTGAAGTGCTGTCTGCACCCACAGCTCACCCAGTGCTGCTTGTTGGTCCCTCAAACATGTTTTCACCTGTGAAGGCCTGAAACACCTGCAGGGCCGCTCAGTTGCAGCTTTGCACTGCCCTCAGCCCCACAGGTAATTTTTGTAGAGACAAGGAAGATGCCAGGTGACCTGACACATCACTAAGAAGTGCCCACAGCCACACAGGCTCCATATCCAAGGCAACAAAGTCTCGCCCAGCTGAGCTGGGTTGTCCATTCTCTCTACTCAGCCTGTTAAACCCCTAATAACCGCTGGGTTTTTTATCCCCTCCAGACAGGCAGAGAGTTTATTCAGCTTGCCCGGTGCTGCCATCCCCTCCTGCCTGCCTTCATCCACAGGCGCCAGCTCAAAGGCCATGGAGACCAGGTGAGAGCAGGCGCACCTCACTGCAGGCTGGGCACCCACCTCAGCTGTGGGGGTAGAGGGTTGATCCTCTGGAAAGCAAAGTTCCCCAGCACTGGTGCTGCCACAAAAGATGGTGTGGAGAGGTCCATTTAGGAAACAGAAAGGAGTAACTTTTAAGGGAATGATTCCTTAAGTTGAATCTTTATAATTTATTCTATTAGTTGGATTTCATGTGTTGTATTCTTTATAACAAAGGTCTTCCCAGAAGCAGCTCCTAATTTGCTGTCTTGTGGTCTAAAAAGCTGGCAAATAGGTCCATAGGAAACCAAAGGCTGTCCTTTCTCTGCAAGATGGGAATGAAGAGAGGAGCCATATCCCCCTTTCCCTCTCCTGATCTGCTGTACAAGCAAAGAGTCACTTGTATTCTTTCAGAGCAGTAAGAATTTGATAGGCATATAGATAAGCTATTAAGTAACATACATGAAGAGCTAAAGGGGATTTGGAAGGGAGAATTATTAATTTTTAAATTAAATTACAGTTTTGTCTTGGCAGCATTAAAATAAACTTCCAAAGGCCATTGTCTGCTTGAACAAAGAAAGGAAAGGAACTGTTACAAGCAGTTTACACAGCTCAGATATCAGGGGTTGTGTGTGTAAATAAGATCAGTGTTGGTGCTCAGCGTGTAGCACAGAGAACACATTTGCTGCAGCATGCAGGCATGCTGTGGCCCAGCACTTGGGAATAACAACACACCTTGCTAAAGCTGGAGAGCATGAGATGCCAAGTGGAATTTCAAATTTCACAAATGTGTTTTTTCTAAAAACTGACTTTAACTGTGGGACAGGACAAGGCTATGGCCAATAGAAACCCCTTGGTGAGGCCATTTCTGGAGAAAATACTGGTCCTGTCCCTTTCAGCATCCTCAAAGCACCATCATCCTTCCCCCAGCTTGCCTCATTCCCTCAGCAGTAAACACACAGTTTTTGCTGGAGTCACCCACCTTGTTTTGTTTCTTGGCTTTGGCTGCCACTAACTGCAAAAGTGATTCTTTGGTTAGTTGGGGATTTTCAGTGCAAGAGGGTTCTTCTGCAAGTCCTGGGAAAAGTTAGGAGTGCTTTGCTCCATAGATAAGGTGCAGTACAATATTTAGACCAGGCCCAGGCACCTTAAGATTAAAAATCTTAGCACTTTAACCTTATTGTGGAAAACTGCATGGCTTTATGCTCATTGTATGACAAAGTGGCATCAACAGGTTAAATTGTTGGTCTGTAAAACCAGTTTCTGGTAACTCAGTTTACGCCTAAGAGCAGCATCTGTTCATCATGGTTGTGCCTGTGGAGACAGGGGTGCTATTTATATAAGAAGTGCTGCTCACTGTGGGAGAGTCACACTGAAGCAACAAAGTAAGGACAACTCTGATGAAAAATCCAATATTCTGTGAGAGTTTCAGAGCAGTCGTTATCATGTAGAAGAGCAATATCCTGTGAAAACAAATTCCATTTTCATAGGTGCTCATCATGTTTCCATCTTTTGGCAGAACCAGCTCCACTTGCTCCCGTGACTATAATACCTCCAAAGCACTGTGGCCCAAGGGCTGATGTCCATTTTCTTTTGGCACTGGACCGCTTCTCCCATGAGGATCTGCACCGGGAGCTCCTAGGAGGCTCCTGCCCTTGCTTCACACAGTGGGCAGCTGAGGTGCCCAATGGATGGACAAACTTCTCTCAGCCTGGAGTGCTTCCCCACTGAAGACTTCAACATCAGCCCTGGGGTAAGGTTGGCTGTGGTTTGGGTGTTTAGGGCTGTCCCCATGTCCCCATCTCCCTGTGACCTCTGAGTGGCAGCCTGGCCTGCAGCACACTGGCTGTGACATTGGCAGAAAAACACTTAGAACTTGTTTACAGCATAAAGCTTAGCCTTGCTGGGATATAGAGAGAGCTCTCTGCTGAGATCTGTGCTCATGGGACCAATGTTCCCTGTCATATTTTGCATTCCCCATCTGCTAAAGAGGCTGGTGCCCAGAGCAGAGAGCTAAGCCAGCACAGTCCTGGCACTCTTAACAGGGCTGCTCCCCCTGGAACAAAGCACTGTTTGAGACGGGCTTGGGCAGCCCATGGCTCCCTATGGGGATCTCATCCATTTCAGAGAAAATTTTGGCAAATTTTTGCCTCTTCTGTTCTGACATTTGTGACTGTTCCCACATCAGGAGGGATAAGTCAGGGACAGAACGCGTCAGGTCCTGCAGCTCCCAGCACAGTGCTAAGGCCAGACACCTTTCTCTTGACAAGCTCTATGGGCGTTGCATAATTTGTAGATTAACAATTAATGACTATCTCCTCTTATGTGAACCTGCTTCTGCTTTCCTCTCTGTTGTTGACTGGGAAATCAAGCTGGGTGAAAAAGCATTATAAATAAGGTAAAAATTGTGCTTGGGTAGCTCTTGGAGGAGATGTATGCTCAAAAGTTTTTTCTAATACTGACATGAACACTTTTACTGACGCCAGGAATATCAGTAGTCTGAGAGAGAGTGCTTACTGAGAAGTATATTGTTTACTAAGTAATACTTGTAAAGAAAAACACTGGTCTGGATGGAGGCTTTCTGTGCTGAACTGTGTTGTACACATGGGAACAAAAGTGTTCTTATGAGAATGGTAGATACTGCTCTATCATGAGAGCAATTGTACCTGACATGGCATCTATGCCCAGGAGGGGGTGGGGTTTAACATTTCTCACTTCAGTTCTCCCTCTGAAAAAATGGAAGCAAATTTCTGTCTCTGATTTCCAGAGGGCTTTAAAAAGGGAGCCAAGGCTCAGGCCAGAGGTGGCCCTTTGGGCTGAGGTGTAAAACAGTCATTGCAGTGCCCAGCTCCTTTTTTACCTTCAGGTACTCACCATACCCCACATTCATCTTATAAACCCAGTTGTTTAGATTCAGATTTATTCCTGATACTGTCTTTCAAAGTCTCTTGGTAAACTTTTCTGCAGTCAGCTCACTTCTATTCGCGTGACTGTCTCTATCAACAGTGACAGGCACTTGTTCTCTTGGATCTCATAGGGGAGTTCAGCATCTATATCCAGGGTGTCCATCCCCCTCCCAAAATTCAGGAACTACCATAATGCTGCAACACTCCTACAGCACCCCCATCAGCAGAAAGCTCAAATTCAGACCCAGCTTTTCTAACGTACAGCTTTCTGCTGCATCTTTATTAGCTGTAGCACTGCAGGAAGGAGCATCTCAGATCTTCATGTGCACCTTTTCTCTGCTCAGCTTGCCTGAAAAGAGAGATTTTAGTATATCTTTGTCCTAGAGCAGCCAGGATTAAATCTGCAAGCTCCTGCTGCCCCCTCCACTTTCTGAGGTGTTGCAGGCCTGCCACATCCTTAGAGGCTGCCAGAGCATAGCACAGTTCATTTGAATTTGAATAAAGTACTGAACTTTATTTTGAGCCCTAAAATTCAAATCAGAATGCAATGAGTGCACGCCTGGAGGATGTGCATTTTAAAAAGAACCACTGAGCTCTTTTTTAGAGCTGTCCATGTTTCCCATCTCTCTGGTTTCATCATCTGGCGAGCAAATACTGAAAAAAAAACCCCAAAAACCTCTGCATTAAAATAATTCCCAAAATATGGACACCACTAAGAGATTTTCTCTGGCATTTTTCTGTGACAGGGAAAAGTGACTCTTTAGACAATATATCCTTGTTTCTTTTTCATCAGAATAAAATTCTGGTTAACTCAGAAATATCATAGTTTTAAGAAAAAAAATAAAAAAGGGGGACCCCTCCCCATCCCCATCAACCAGTAAAGTTTATTCCAAGCTAAGATTTTGACAACTTGGGCAGAGATATGTTGTTTTGGAAACACAGTGAAAACTGAAAATTCTTTAAAAGTTTGCTATAGGAAAATGGCTGCCGCACTTAGTGGGTGACACAAAAAATCCTCAATATTTCATTAGAGAGAGAAACAACCACCCTGTCCCTAGAGTTATCCAAGACTCCAAATTGGCAATCCTTTTTCAGCAAAGGTTTGCAGAGAAACTATCAAGCCAGCCCAAGAATAATAAAAACATTAATTATAGGCTTTGTCTCCCTACAGAATACACGGACTTTAATGCCTCTTGCAGGGATTTATCACACATGAGAATGTGGTATATTTCTACTGCTCCTTCTTGCTCTTTTACTCATCAAATACTGGAGTTTTCCAACATGATGCTCTCAAAGATTAAATCCTTTGCTGGTAGAAAATGGGATCATTCAGCTAATTCCCTCTGCAGCTATACTGATTTACACGGGCTGCAGATCAGTCCTGCTATATTACCTAGGCACAGAATAGAGTTGCTTTAATTCTTTATTCTTGTTTGATTTCAGTTTCAAAAATAAAACAGTCTTACAAAGTACATGCTTACAAGTGAATCAAAACCCATTACATGGAAACTATTTAATTGTAAGCAGGTTAGATCAGCTTTCCTGTGATAACATCTGATATTGGTGTCTCTTTCTTGTTCAGGCTTAAAACTTCGCTTGCAAAATCTCCTTGTATTCCTTTGAACTCCCCTGGGAGATTTAAAAAAAACCCCTCCAGTTAACACTCCCTCATTTAATTTTTAAAGGTCATGCTTAGAGCTGGCAGTTGTTATAGGAGCTGTCCTCTGTAAAGAAAAGTCTTAACTAGCCAGGCACAGACTTAACCTCAACATGGAAAAACTAACATTGTCACTAGGATATGGAGAAACCATGGTGAAGAGCTAGCAACAGCCAGACCACAGCAGAATGAGCAGTCAACATCTGCTTGGTGGGCCTTTATCATGCAGTGTTGTATGTAGGATACAAAATGCACAGGATGATTGTTGAAATGATGTAGACAAATTGACTCAAATTAGTTTAGCATGGGCCATGCAAAGTTTAAGCTTGTTGAGCCCAGACACATAGCAACAGCTCCTTGAGGCCCCGCGCTCATGGCACAGGCACACAACGGGCACTGCAGCCCACGTTTGCTTTTATGCCTGCCTACCTCTTTTCTTTCCATTTTGCCTGGCTCTAGACAGTCTTGGCAGAAGCAAACCCTGCTGAAGACCACGCTAGCACTGATAATTTTATAGAAGTACTTGTGAGCTTTAATGCCATTTTATACTTCCTTAATCTTTTGACTGTTACTTAATGACAAACAAATCCCCAAAGAACTGGGGAGGTGGGGGGGAAGATTAAAAGGATTTTGAGATTGTATTCTCTGCTTTCAGTCAAACTGTCCCAAATCCTGCCAACACAATTCTCCAGTGCCCTATGACACTCCTCCCCAGACCACCAGGAGTGAGTTTCTTATTGTATTTACAGTAATCTAATTACAAGAGTTCTTCAATTCAAAGCCAGCTTTGGTATACAGACTTTAGCAAGAACTCTCCTCTAGTGCAGATTGCAAACTTTAATCTTTTAAACTAACACAGAACACCCCCTTCCCCTCAAAAAATTTCTGAAATGCCTGTGTGAGCTACTAAGATGTATTCCCCCTCCCACACCCGCCAACACTTCACTCATCTTTTTAAGTTTCTTTTGTGCCAATTTACTGCCTAAGGTAATAATAGAGTTCCTGAGAGATAATATTCTGCAAGGTTATAAAATGATGGTAAAAGCAGGTTGCCTGCCAGAAAATTCCTTTAAAAAAGATATTTCTCCAAATATGTGTAGTTACTTTAATTTTTTTAACTTCTCTCTGTTCTTTGTAGTTAAAGAATGAGCTATGCAGGAAAAATATAGATGGAACATTTTACTTTAAAATTAAATAGTCTCAGCTTAAAATTCTTGTTTCTCAAAGCCACTTGATGCAAATCATAAAGCTGATTAACTTCATTTAAAAAAACAGAGGACAAAAGTAGATGGAGTTTGTACATAATAAAAATGTCAAAAAAATGAAGACAGAAAAGATTGTTTTACATGAAGCAAAATACAGACCAAAAGTACATCCACAATGATTTAGCGAATCTGGACATTCTTAGTGTGCCACTGCAGCCATCTAGCTCTATACACAAGTATTGCACTGTTCACTTTCAGGTCCATCACAGGTTTTCCACTTAGGGCTTTTACAGTAACACTGGGTTTACCAAGACACATCTTTGGCAAATTTGAGGCAGTTTTTTTCTTTTTCCTGTCTGGCATTTGACTTTGTAAGTTGTGCTCACATACAGTCTAACCTGGAACTCACTAAAGTTAGTGAAATCTTCACTCTCAAAAAGATTAGGAATAATTTAGGTCTCTCTCATTACTGTGCTCTTCTGAAGATACAGAGAAGGCACATATAATGTATTCTCATATTACATTTATGAGTGTTTCAAATACTCAGTTTGTCCATTGGAATCTGTCTCATTTCTGTGAGCTCCATCAATCCATTTCACTTTCTAGTATACTATCAGCAGTCCGTGTCATGCCAAAATTGTTTTAATGTTTAATTCCTCTTGTTGAGATTCATTGTTCTGCAAGTGGAAATCAGCTGGCCAAACCTCAGCTATTTCCTACTGTTTAGTGTGAATATTGAGAAACTAGGAACACAACAGTGTCTTTTCTAGTCTCATATTCATTCTTGACAAACTACTTCTAAAGCACCTTTTTTCTGTTTTCCTCCAAGCAAACTGTCCATGGCACTGCTCAATAAACAATACAATTATTTAGCTTGTAAAATCTTTGGATTTCTAGATAATATCTATACTCTGCTTAATCCAAAGAACTCAGAATAATGAAATAGATTAGAAAAGTTTATATGAAAGAGCAAGAGCAGCTGCATGAAAGCCTCCCAACTTCCATCAAAATGTCTTGCAAATGACAGATTGTATGCAGTAGTTAATTTCTGTGAGATCTAACTTCAGTTTTAATCTCCAATAGATCTCATCCTAATAGTCCACTAATTTATCGGGTTGGACAATATACAGGAAATACTCCAACCCTTATGAAAACAAAGTTCTTTACCAGTTTGGGAGATATTGTCATGTGAGGGACTGGGGTTCCTCCAGTGAATGGGAATTCTGCGTTGCTGCAGTGGGAAGTGTGGAGCAGGCATCTCGAAGTGTATGGATGCCATCTGCTGGCACTAAAGAATACAACCCTCCATCCACCTTGAAGATAGATGCGGAGGGTCAGATCTCATTTCTTATGTTGGCATGAGCCACGCAGTTTATTCCATGTCTAAACTCATGTCACTAGAAGAAGAATTAAATTGAGATTATACAAGCTCTTCTTTAATGGGTATCTCTGTGCTTCAGCTTTAGGTTTGTCTAATGTTTTATGTCTTCTGGGTGTAGTGATTTAGGAATAAAGGGCATCTCTGCTCACAGGTTTGCTGAATATCATATTTAGATGCACTAATCCTCATGTAAGTTTATTACCGTTTTCCATGCAGTGCTGCATGGAAAGGGTTCTGCCAGCAAAGCCAGGTTTAGCCCAGGGGATTTAATCTCTCTGGGTCTGTGACCTTTATTGCAGCAGTGCAAGGCACAGTCTTTCCAAATTTGACACAGACATCCAAACTCACGGGACCTTAAAAATACCAAATATCAAATGGGTGTAACTTCCCCTTGCATGCCTTCTGGCTCCTGAGCTGTTAAGGTTTACAGGCAACTCATTCTCTCTTACCATAGCATTACTCCAGACTCTGTAAGATGTCAGCATGGATGGAACAGCTGGCATGGGAACCTTCCCAAAGAGAAAGGTGTGTGACCCTGGTGTGTATCTGTCTATCTGTATAGAAATGGGACTGATTTAGGTGGTTCTGAGTAGAAATGCTAGGGTGAATTTAGAGAGTGTCGTTGTAGTTTATAATCAGAATTATCATATTGTCATTTCATAATCAACAAGTAGTCAGAACATTCCTTTCTACATGTTGGATTAATTTTCTTGGGTCTATGCATGAAGAAAGGGCACCAATTCCATCATACTCCCCATAATGCATAGTGGATATGACACATTATATTTTTTTCAAGGATGATCCATTCTTGTGAGGCTTTCTCCACTCCACAATACTTTTTAGAAAGATGTCCTTTCTTTCTTTCTCTCTCTCTTTCTCTCTTTCTCTCTTTATTTCTCTCTCTCTCTTTCTCTCTCTTTCTATCTTTCTCTCTCTTTCTCTCTCTTTCTCCCTTTCTTTCTTTCTTTCTTTCTTTCTTTCTTTCTTTCTTTCTTTCTTTCTTTCTTTCTTTCTTTCTTTCTTTCTTTCTTTCTTTCTTTCTTTCTTTCTTTCTCTCTCTCTCTCTCTCTCTCTCTCTCTTTCTCTCTTTCTCTCTTTCTCTCTTTCTCTCTTTCTCTCTTTCTCTCTTCCTTTCTCTTTCTCTCTTTCTCCCTTCCTCACTTTCTTTCTCACTCTGGGCATTTCATGTTAAAGATGACGCAGAGCCAAGGTAGCTGAGAAGCCTGTCATTATTTAGTGCCTGAACTCCAGAACAGGGTCAGAGCCAACAGTGTAGCTAACGATGGGAAGTGGTTAATGAGAGTTCAGCAAAGGCATATGACTAATGAAGAGAAAAGGATTGCAGAACTGCAAAGTCACTGAGTGCACTGCATGGCAGATAAAAACTCTGCAAGTCCTTGTAACCCCAAGCCCAGAGCCATGTTTTCTCCCTACCACTCCTCATCCTCCTAGCACAGCAAGAATTTCCAAATCACCCATGGTGGGACCTGGCAAAGCTGCAGCTCGTGCTGCTGGAGTTCAGGCTGACCACACACACACACCTCTGACACCCAGCCTCTCCCTGCTCCACACAGAGCTCAACAGAGAGTTGAACTGGAAAGTCCCCTAAGTAAGGATAGCAATCCCATCAATTCTTTCCCCTCAAAAAAGGTGTTCTGTGTCTTCTACAGACTGTTAACTGCATTACAGGAGTGAGTCAGTGCTTTAAAATGTAAGTAACTAATTATGCTGCCATCATAATCACTGGTATTATTTTTATTCTTTCCTTTAATAGGAAAAAGAAATAAAGGGAGTATAGGGTTTACTTTGAAGAATCAAGAGAAAGAAGAAAATTATACTCTACATAGAGAAGAAGGGTTCAAAACCATTGTGAAGAATTTGGATCTAGTTGTGTATGGGATTGTATTAGATGAAGTTCAGAGCTTGAGTCTGGGATTTGTGAAATCACATGGTCTCCTTTACTTCTGCATGTTCCTTTCATCCACTCAATATGCCAATTGTCACTATGGCGTGATCAGGCAGAGATCAGGCACAGCATTAGAAAGCTGTGTCATGAAGTGTTCAGTCCTTAGCAGTATCAACAGAATCTTTCTCTGTATTTGAAGTAGATCACTTGTAGTTCAAAACAGACTTGAAGATACTTCTTGTGAGTGTTCCCACACCTGGTTTATAATTATCTATTTTGTATTTGTCTTTGCATTTGTAGGAATAACATAGTAACAGCAAAAAGAGTCTCGGGTATGCCACTACTGCGATATGCCCAACTTGAGAGCCAGTGGCAAGCTGATGGCTCTCCTGATTAGGAGCTGGCAGTGAACCTTAAGACATGGTGGAGTAGTTTATTGTTATGCTGCCACCTCTGAAATGTACCAAGAGTCCCTGAAAGCATTTGCTCATCTGTGACCCAATAATTAATTAGCTGTAACAAAGTCTGGAGGTCCCTCCTGATTTTCCAGATGTGTTGTGTTGTGTTTCATCAGTCCACTGGGAAGAACAAGGAAGCAGAGCAGGGAGTTGAATGTCTAATTAAACTGGTGGAAGGCATATACTCAGCTCTGCAGAGACAACTTGGGAGAGAAAAGCAAGGAAAGAAGTGCTCAGTGTCTTCACATGCCTGAGTTTTATCTTTGCTTTGTTTGTAACCTCAAAAACATGGAAGGACTTCTTGCTGTGTAGATTTGTAAATCTGATATTGTTAATGTTTTATTTCATAACAAAAATGGAGGCATGGTAGAGATAAACCTGAGGAGTGACTTCATGCTAAGCCCAGCATGTTATTTTAAATGTCAACCTCTTGGGGAAGGTTCCCATGCCAACAATTTTATTTGGAGGTTATGCTATGAAAGTGGGTGAACACACACCCAACTCATAACTCACTCAACCTTCCACCTGCATAAAACAGAGCAAAAAAGCTTATGAAAACACACTAGCAAGAAGAGCACGCAGCTGGGAAACAGCAAGAAGGACATTTTATTTAAAATTTAGCAAAAACCCAAAGTGTCAAAAGAGTTACTGCACTTCTATGCAGCACACCACACCTAGGAGATTAAACAGCAATATTGTCATTTGTACCTGTTTATTCAAGGCAGGGATCTGACCTTTCCAGGCTCATTTGTTTCAGCAAACTTTGCTCATGCTACTCATGACTGCTCATATTCATAAGGCTTGCAAGATTAGAACATCAAATAATTGCTGATAATATGAAGACAGTGTGATAGAAGGAACAATAGTGTTTCTTACTACGTGGTTATCTTTCTTTTTTCTTTAAGGCTCTGAGAAATCACTTCAATTACTTCGATCATTTTCCTGTCAAAGGTAATTTTTTAATTGGCCACTGGACTTCTACAGATATGAAGCTTTTCTGTGATCTCTGCAAATCTCAAAAAATACATCAAACCAGGTACTGTAGTTCTGATAGATAATATTTTAATTGTTTTGTTCAGGATTTGTCAACGTCCACCCAATAATTTTCTCAGTTGTATGGAAGAAATGCCACCCTGCAGGTTGAGCAACAGGACTGCTTCAGGGGATGGGTGGCTTCAGTCTTGTCCCGACGCCAAAATGACACTGTGGCCTGACCTATAGAAAAAGGACAATTAAATCTATTCACTTTTGTAAACACTAGTGCAACATATGGTTGAATAGCACTATGTAAATGTAAAATCTTAATTAAACTGAGGCAGAGTGCCAAGTAATCACAATGCACACACACTACCTGAAAGAAGCTCATTAATAGTTCTGCTGCTGGAACCAGTTTCTTAATGGCTTGGTAATGAGTTGACTAAAATCTACAAAACCATGTTTCTTGATAATTTTTTTAAAGTATATAATTATAATGTGATAATGTCTTGAACTTGTGTGTGCACAGGTAACAAAAAAGATACTTCCAAACACTTAAGGGCCCAAGACTTAAAATCTGTTCTTTTTTATTCATAATTTGTATTAGTTTAACTCTGTAACAAAAAGGAAGGAGGATACTCTGGCTTTTTTGTTGGTAGCTGGCAGAGTTGTGGTACTTCAATAGAATGTTTGATCTCTGTTACTGCTTTACCCCTCAGCCAAAAATATTGTGCAAGCAACTCACTTCTCCGAGCTTCTGCCCTTGCGTGCTAGAACTAGTCACCCAGAACTAGCAGGCAGTTTCCTTTCCTATGAGACAAGATGCATCTGCAGGTGAGGCATCACGCTTAACCAAGCACATCTCTTCATATGCAACAAATATATTATATATGTTTGAGTGGGGTATGCTGCTCTTTCATCCCTTCCTGGTTTTGTCAGTAGTAAATCAGCCAGCAGACTCACTACCAGAAAGTGTTGGATGTTAACCTCTCTCCCTCCTTCCTTCCAGCACACTATTAACCTAGGTTATCTACTCAGGCAATACATTTTTAAGCTCCATGGTAGATTTATTTTTGGAATTTGCAAAAGTACAGTAATCCCTCTCCATTACACCACAGGCATGGATCTGCCATGGGGAGGTTTTTACATCCATAGCATACAAGTTAGGAGATGCATTCCATAAAGTCCATTTCAGAATATTTAGAAATGGATCAAATATAAAAGCACATCTCACAAGCTTTCCTGTTGCCTCCCCTGTTCAGACCTGCTGATGAGCAAACAGTTCAGCTGGAGTTTGTTGTCAGTCACATGCCTAGACCAGACACAAACCCCACAGCTCTGCCTTTTCACAACAGCTACCTACAACAGGAAAATGGAACTGCAAGGCTGAGGAATTCAGGAAATACTCATCAGATTTTAAATTAAATTCTGTGCTAAGAGAGAAGGACTTCCTTTAGGGCTCTTTCCTAGGTCTACATCAAATCCAACAGAGTCAAACTCCATGTCTGGCTGTAGTTCCCCACAGC
This sequence comes from Anthoscopus minutus, assembly GCA_013399455.1. NCBI lineage: Eukaryota > Metazoa > Chordata > Aves > Passeriformes > Paridae > Anthoscopus > Anthoscopus minutus. The sequence goes on along the minus strand of VWYI01027447.1, from coordinate 46,933 downwards.
TACTGCAGCAGAAGCAACCACAATCCTCACGAAAGAGTACAAAATGTATGTATTTTGACCTTACTGCAATTATTCTCTGCATCTATAATCACAGTGCATTCACAGACAAAATGTAAAAACCTATAATTTAAATGAAGAAACCACTCCTACACAGGGGAAGACAGAATGTTGTATTTTTTCCATTTTAAAATCGTTAAGGTAATTACATGCTATTTCTAGTGAAAGCATATTATTTATTTCTCAGAAAGATTCAATAATACTGAAGTCTTTTCTGAACATACCAACAGTAGAACATCTTTATACCTGTTTATAAATGAAATTTTCAATGAATGAAATATTGAGACAAAAAATAGTCATGATGACAACACCTCTGCAACCAAAACCTTTCCTTCAGCTTCACCATTGGTTTAGCAAAGTAACAGGCACACTGCTCATTTGTCTTCTGTTGTCTGCAGAGATGTCAGCCTGAAGTTATTTCAGTTATTGCACCTGTCAGTGAGGCTCTTCTCCCTGTAGCTGTGGCTTTGCAATGAAGTTGACTCTTTTTGTTGGCTCAGCAAAACATTCAACTGATCCAAGTTTTGTGCTATCCTAAGTCTTCCAGTGTTTGAAGAGATGTTAATCTCTGTGATGCCTTTCCTTTACTAGGATAAAAACATCCTTCAATGCCTTTGTGCTGTAAAGTTTATGGATGATTACCTCTATTGCAGAGAAAATATTCAAGCAGCAATTCTTTCTGCTGGCAAGAGAAACTTCAGGCCTTGCATTTGAAGCAGTGCAGCACATGTATAGAAAGCACCACATGTATAGAAAGCACCATGTACAGCTGGACCTTAAGGCAAGAGCTGAATAGCAGCTATAAGAAAATATCCTTATCTCAAAGACCAAAAACATGTAAACAGTCACAGGTGTCGTGTATTAGAACCAGGCAGGTAAACACTAAATAGTAAACACTCTCTGCAAACACTGAGTTCAGAGAGTCGCAGCTTCCCAGGTGGAAATCAAGATCCCAGAATAGTCACGTTCCAAAGAACGTGACTAACCCATGCACTCTGTGTGTCTCCCATATCCTGACAGAATCCAGGCGTGCTCCCTACCATACATCACCCTCAGTGTTTCCCTTGGATTCTCCTACATTGATGCTTTCACCTTTTCAGATGCAAAACAGAGAATATGGATGTGATTTGTTAAGAAGGTCAGGAACACCAAGTCCCTGTTATTAGCAAACCTCTCCGAGCCCATGCAGCATTGCTCTGATAGGTCACATTGATGCACAAATGGAGGTAGCAAAGGTGGTATTTGCCTATATAAGCTTTCTAAACTGAAGCATTCAATAAGATATTTAATATTCCTGTGCTGCTGAGAGCACTTCTGTTTCTAAACTCAAAGTACCTGTGACTTTCCTCTCTCCCTTGGCCATCTGGCATTTCCTTGGCTAACTACCTTGAGTTACCTGTTCATCCCCAGGGATCCTTAGAGATGTACATGGAGAGGTCTGAAAGAAGGGGGTGAGCATCAGAAAACCTGTCTTTCCCCAGCTATCCTAACTGGTGCAGTTACATATAAAGCCATACCCTTAAACCATGATTACCACGAATTTATTCTCTACAGGTGCCATGTGAGAAGCTCAGCTCACTCAATTATTAGCTGGGATAAAGCGTGCAATGTCAATATTGCTTAACATAAACCTAGGTCCTTAGGATTAGTGTCATGGCTCCACAGGACGCCACTGGCATTCGACTGGGTGCAGCTCCCTGTGTACTGTGCTGCACTTTGCTGCAGGGAACTTCTGCAGCCTCCTCGTCGTGCCAACAGCACGGGCAGGGTGCCCCAAGGGGTCATCTCTTCACCAGGACCTCTCGGCCGAGACGCTCCCCAGCCCAACTGAGCGCCACAAGCCAACCTCCCACATCCCGAAGCATCTCGGTCAGCTACAGGCATGCCAGCACTCCTTCCCTCCTCTGCTCAGCCTTGCCCCTACTCGGCACCTTCCCCCACCTCGACGCCCGGCCCTCAGGGAAGGTATCCCTGGGCCCGTGGGGTCCACGGGGCGTCGGGCGGGGCCCCTCGGAGGGAGCGGGCACGGTCGGCGGCCGCGGCGGAGGAGGAGGCGGGGGCCGGCGGGTCCAGGC
>VWYI01027447.1:18660-44540 GCA_013399455.1 Anthoscopus minutus | reverse complement strand
GTCAGGGCTGCGGAGCTGCCGCCGCCACCTGCCCCTGGTGCGGGGACATCCCGGCCGCCTTTGTGCTTCCTGCTGTGGCGCTGCGGGGCGGGAGGGCCGGGCCGGGCGTAGCGGCTCCGCCGCGGCCTTGGCTGCCACGTCAATGCCGCCACCCTGCGCCGAGATGCCGGCGGTGCCCGCGCCGGCCCGGCCGGGGATATTGGCGGGGGTCGTTGCCGAGCCGCCTAAGCAGCTCCGCCGGGCACGCAGGTAGCTGCGAGGGGAGAACGGGGCGGGGACTGCGGATCCTCGGGTGCGGGACCGAGGGCAGGGTGGACTGCTCTGTCCTGCCGCTACCACTCTCCCTTGGCCAGGCGTCCGTGGAGGAGCGGTCCCTCCCCCCACCTGGGAAGGGAGCGGTACTCGCCTCGGCCTGGCTTGTGGATGATCCCGTTCTTCCTCGTGAATTTCTCCGAGCCAGGAGAAGCTTTGTGTTTTCTTCTTTCTAAACTTTGCAGTGTTCGGGTGTTTGCTGTTGTAACGTGCTCTTTGTTTCATCCATGTCTCTCGAGTCCAGCTTGATGGACTAGCATATAAAGAGGTTTTTGTGAACTGTTTGGGACCAGCTTAGCTTTCCACATGTACCTAACCTAGGTGTTTATGTGGTGTGGTCTGGAAATCAAGGCAAGTTATTTTAGCTATATGCCTGGTTCTGGTCATTGTATGAACCACAGACAGCTTCTGTGGATGCTATGAAAGACTTCTCTCTGCTCATTTAATTGGGGTGAAAATGAGAACTCTGAATCACTGTGTCCCTCCATAATGAAAGTAAATATCAAGCGCATGTAGCTTGTTTCAGGGTGTCCACTGTGTTGCTTAGGGCAGGATCCCCCTGTACAGCTGGAGGGGTACATACAAGAATGCTTAATTCAGCATTTGGTTTTATGTACACTCAATTTTAAGACTGCTCAGTAAATATTATCCAGCATATAATGTAAAGCTTTCTGTTAAACTGTGGTTAAATATTCAGAAAAGTTAGTATTGCCTCTTCAGTTTAGCAATGGACGGTGCTGCAAAAGTGCAAACTGAAAAGTGGTCCTTGTCCAGCAAGTGACCAGGTCTAAATGTCAGGTAGGAGCCAACAAACGGGTGGTAGATGCTAGGGAAAAGATTACTTCATTAGCCAAGGTGGCAGGGAAGTTCAGAAGCTGCTTTATTGCTGGCTGTTAGGCACAGTCGTGTTTTCTATTTGAGGGTCTTCTGGAAAAGGGGGTCTGAGACTGATCTGGAGCTCAGGTATTAGGAAAGTGTTAAAAGTAATGGGGAAGGCTCTTCTGAAAATTTAGCTAGGTGGAGGCAGAGGATGACAAAACTGGTAAAATGGAGTTTTTATGGTCTTTGTGAAGCTGCGTCATGCAGTTTCAGAAAGACCATGCATTCCACCTTACTGGAATTTACCGTATACTTCTTAGGAACCAGTCTTGGAGAACTAGAAAAGGGGAATTCTGGTTCATGCCGCCTTTGATTTTATATCTTGTAAATCATTATATCAGAGAAAACTTGATTGCCAACATCAGAGCCTCTTCTGGACCCCGATCTATATTTTAGTTGACAATAATAGAGAAATTATGGATTCTCCTTCCATGGTAGATATGATGTAGTAATGTCCTGGGCAGAGTTAAGAGAATTTTTTGCAGGAGATATTATACTTCTCTTTCGATTTTAGTCATGGTGTGCATTTGGTTTTCATACACGTATATTACATTGCCTTGCCAGCTGTGTGCAATACCCTGCATACTGTGAGCCTGTTATGTACTTTACTTACAACTTGTTTTGGAGGAAGTTGTAGCCCATCCTTCTATTGGCTTAGAAGTAAGTCGTGGCTCAAACCTGGAAACTTCTGATCAATTTCTTGTGGTCTTTACTTGAAAATGCAGTCTTTTTTTCATGGCATGCTTGCTTCCAAGCCGGGCTTGCCTTGTATATAAATCTGAATTTTGAAACTTGGGATTTGAACTGAAGGCTTGTTGAAATACTAGCTATGCTCTTGATTTTTAGCTACATGCTTTCTACATGCCTGGATTTGGTTTTGTACTTTAGTGCTGTTTTTGTGTTTTAGTAGTGTTTTTTTCTTTAGTTAGTACTGACTCTTCTTGCAGATGCTTACTGACACTTCTTGCAGAAGCTCAGTCAACTCTCTCCCATGCAGTAACAAATTGAAACACGCATTTCCTTGTTGGCTGTGCTCTGAGGATTATGTCTGAGAGAACTAAGAACACTGAGCACAGTTGCTTGTGAGATGTTACAAGCTCTAATCCAAGGAGTAAGGCAGTGAAACTGATAGTGAGGGATTGCTTGTGCAGCTTGAAGCAGTACCCTGAAGAGCAGCCATAGGTGGGATTACCTTTTTTGGCTTTATGCTTATTTCTTTGTTTAATTTGGAGAGTAGAGCACTGTTGCTCTTCCAAAAATTTCTTTCCTAAACTATCATACCTAAAAATATTTTTTTTCCATGTACATGGAATACATCAGATTCATTCAGAAATCTGCTGCAGCTGCTGAAAGAGAAGAGCTGTGCATGTGGCAAGGGTTGTTTGTTTTTCATCAGCTCTTTAGCCAGGCTTTCTACCTGCATAGCTGGTAGCCAGAAGGAAGATAACTTTTTTTGTGGTGGAACAAGACAGGGCAGTGCGTTTGTTTGCAGCTCTGTCAGGTGAAAGTTCCAGCACTGGCTGCTGCTGCAGCCATCTAGAGCAAAATTAAGCTGCCAGCTGAAATTGGCCCCATCCTTGGGTTGATTCATTGCTGCCCACAAATATCTGAGTAGTGGCATTGAAACAAGCCAGTTTTCACTGGCTGCTGCTTGGGCCAGGTTTGTTGTGCTGTGATAGAAGGGCTTTTTGTCTGTAAAGGCAGAAAGACACCAAGAGCATCCGCTGAAACTCGGGAAGTTACACACGTCTGTAATGGTTAGAGTTCACTTCTCAGTGGAAGGCTAAACCTTTATATAAATTACTGTCCAAGAACTGCAGGCTCATTAAGGAGCCTTTGTGTCTTAACATGGATTACTGTGCTTCACAGCAATCCTCATGGCAGCACATGGAGCAAGTAAAATAATCTTCATTGCCCAGAAGGAATTGGTGTTTTGGAGACATAAATCTCTAAAAATGTGGCATCTTAAGGCCATGCCAAGTGTGGTTCTTCCATAAAGTGGGGATTTGTATTCCTGATTCCCACTGTACTCTTGTGGCAGGTGTGTGACAGTCACTGTTTCCTAAGATGTCATTAACCTTCTGCCTTTCTCATAGGTGTATGCAGAATACTTTTGTGGAAACAACTAACTAGAAATCTTCACAAAGGAATATATTTGGTAAGTTTTATTCCAATCAGCTTTGATGTGAATGTATGTGTAGCTGTGCAATTACTTCTAGAGCTTCTTGGCGCTTCCATCCAGGATCTTATAATACCATTAGTGTTACAAGTAGCTCTTGAATTAAAAACCCTCTTCTAAACAATTTCTTCTTTTTTTTTTTACAACGGTGTAAAACATTTAAGCTTTCTATGTATTTCATATTCTGACAATATGGAAGCGTGTTTTCTTTAAAATCAGTTGAGTGACTTCCATCATTATTTTTTACCTTTTTTTTTTGTATGAGGGCTACAATTTATTTTAATGTATTGCTAAGAAAGATGAGAAGTTATCCCTTATCTCTTGAATGAATAGCATCTTCTAAGCATGCAAGGGAAGAAAATCCCAAGAAGTAGTTTGCATTTATCCCCGTTTGAAAACTCCTTTAATATCTGGGTTTGCTTCCACTTCTTGAGAAAACACAGGTCAAGAAGAAAACTGGAGTGTGCCAGTGATATGATTGATTTCTGCTTCGTGAATGTACCTATGAGTTTTGTTGGGCCTCATGGTGATCCTGCCTCATTCCATGTCATCATTTAATGATGTCAAATGAAACTGGAGACTTTTCTGCAGTGACACAAGTGAATTTGTCATCACAAGATGAAAATGCAAAAGAAAGATCTCTTTTCTTGCTTTCTTCTTCCTTTTTTCTTTGGCCAGTCTTAGTGTACTATGAAGAAGATTCTGAAATTGTATGAGAAGAGTTCAAAAGTTCAGGTTTCTGATAAATCTTTGCCTTGTTGTGTACGCCTGCAGTACTGGTAATTATTGTGAATAATGATTCAGTGCTTAGTGGGGACTTTGAATCCAAGTTTCCAAAGTTCCTTAACCTATAGCATGTCTGAATGACTTAGCTCTGTACAAAAGTCTTACACTTGCATCACTGGGTCACTGCCTTCTGTTTCAGCTGAGTTGGTTTCAGCTGAGTTGTAATCTGTGTTGGCTGTCATGAACTTCGCTTTCTCTTTCTTGTGGGGATGCATCTTCAGGGGAGAGCTTGAACAGTATCCTCCCCTAGGACACACTGCAGTCTGGTGACCGAGGGACTCTGGTGCCAAGCAGGACATGCAAGCTTTGATCTTAATGGACAAAGGAGGCACTGGGGGCTTTTACCTCCATGATATTATGTAAAAATGTAGTGAGTGGTTTCTGTTTTTCTATCTCCAGTTTTTGAAGAAAAAAGTTTTATTCCTGCCCTCTTACTCTGAAGACTGGATGAAGTAATCTGTCACCAAGAAGTTATTCCAGGCTTTGACCTCCAGTCAATAGAAGTACTCATCTTAATCTCTGGAAGAGATCCAGGTTTAAAACATGCTCCTGTGCATCCTGTTCACCAGATATGCTGCACACTGTTTAGTACACAGGATTTTTGCATTGCTTTTGAGAGTCTTTCAAGTCTTCTGATGTGTTAAATTGGATACAGAGATGCATAATGCAAACTGTAACGTGGATTTTAAAAATTTTCTGTAGAAGTCCTTTGTTGGATCTTGGTCTTGATTCTGGGATTCCCTGGAGAGCTTCTACAGAAAAACAAAAGGACCTGAATTGTGCTTTGTGAGATCTTGTGTTCCAGGTTGTGTTTCAGGTCAGGCTGTGAGCCTTTTCTGACAGTGATGTGATTCTGTTTTCACTTGCACTGATATCATAGAACAATGAGTAAGGCTGGTTGGACACGTTTCATGCAGCATCATAGAACCATCAAGTTTGGAAGAGATTTTCAAGATCAGCCAGTCCAGCTACTCATCTAGCATCCCTGGAGTGCATCCAGGCACCTGTAGAAGTGCCCATCAAACAGTAGTTTTCAACTTCCTGATCTGCAAATCCCTGAATGCTCTCTTCTGTGTAGAGCAAATTCAGTCCTACCAACAGTGACTTACTCGCCTTAGAGGCTCTTCTCAGGTGTGCGTAGTTCTCCATTGACTTCTGGGGCCTGATAGCAGCAGGTTGCCAGTGCCTGAAGAAAGACAACTGGGGTCTGTCTAGTTGCAAGTGAGTGAAGTATTTCTGTTACAATTGTGTTAAACCAGTGCTTGTGAATTATATATATTGTGTAATATTCTTGTTTAACTTTTAAGGACAAGCTTAAACAACAATTATGTGACCTTGAGGTTCTAGGAAAGGTAATGGGAAGGACTGCCTAATCTGTGCTTCTTTTTTTTTCCTAATATACTTTATAACTAGGCTAGAAACTGCTGTGAACTTCCCCTGCCATTACATTACTTTGCTCATTTAGCTTTGCAGGAACTGAATCCAAATCTATCAGTCTAAACTAAACTGTGAAGAGTTATAAAAGCAATCCTTACCTCTCTTGTCTGCCAGTCTTACTCTAATTCTGTTGCACAAGTCTTATCTTAAATACTGGTATTATGTCTTGTACAGATTCCAGGGGCTTCATTTGGGCTGTGTCTGCCTTAGCGTTGCTGTACCCAATACCTTCTTAATAGCAGAAAATACTAAACCTTGTATGAAGTCTTGTGATGGTTTCTAGTGTTCTACCTATGTCTAAAGCTGGTAACTTACTCCAATTCCCCTCCAAACTTGTTGATAATCCCTGACAGTGTTTTCTCTGTCTTCGTAAGATTAGATAACTTTTCTGAATTTCTTATGTGGGATTGTTGGCAGAAACATTTTGGAAGCTCAAATAAGCAATTTCATTTGGTGTTCTTTTAAGAGTTACATGCTCTCTAGATACAAATAAATTCCTGGAGGTAGTTGTTGATAAAAATAATTTTCCTCTGGCTTTACTCATTTGTCTCTACTGAGTTTGCTTTAAAACTGTTTTGATCGCTTTTTCTGTTTGAATTAAGACTTGCTAGATTCTGACTTTTATTTTACTCTTTTTAGGACCTTCCCTAAGGCAGAGGTTAAACTCCTTCCACATTCTTGGTAATCATCTTCATGACCGAAATTGCCACATGTTAATTAGGAACATAGTTGGTTCATCTTGATACAGATATTTTGATTGAATAATGTCAGGCCTGTCAGTTTCTTCTGTGTACTCTTTTTTACAGTGCTTTATATTTCAAGTTGGAGAAAAGCAACAAACCTACATGGAATTTCACATAGTGAGAATGATAACCTTGTATTTCTTATAGCTTGCATTAGATGAATGCAAAGAAGTCATGTAGGATCTGAATCGGGTCTTTTCTCAGAACCTGATTGTCCTCATTTGCTCCCTGTGATTAGTCAGGTTCTTTTTTTACATTTTCTTCCCCTTATTTGAGATTAAATAAAATAACAAATTCTATAATTGATGCTTTTCAAAATTGTCTTTTAACCCTCATGTTTTAGTCTTCCAACTTGATGTTGCTACTGTACAACCTCCTCACAAGGGGAAGAGGAGGGGCAGGCACTGATCTCTTCTCTCTGGTGACCAGTGGCAGAACCCAAGGGAATAGCCTGAAACTGTGTCAGGGGAAGTTTAGGTTGGATATTAGGAAAGGGCTTCCCCAGAGTGTGGTTGGGCACTGGAACAGGCTCACAAGGAAAATAGTCACACCACCAAGCCTGACAGAGCTCAAAGAATGATTTGGACAATGCTCTCAGGTGCATGGTGTAATTCTTGGGGCTGTCCTTTGCAGGGCCAGGAGTTGGACTTCAATGATCCTTGTGGCTTCCTCTCAACTTGGGATATCATGTGATACTTTCCTATTTCTTAGCTAGCATGTTTGCATTTCTGGCTTTTGAGTGGCACTTGTTCAGCATTTCTATCAAATTTGCCATCCTGGTATTTTTGCTTTCTGTTCAGCATCTTGTGTAAAGGTACCTGTGTTTTCTGATACTTGAACTGATACCCTTCGTGGTGGTTGGGAAGACTCTATTATTCAATTTAGGCTTGCTTCTCATCCTAAAACCCATGATTTAGTATATGGGTGCTGGTTTTTATCATGATGGTTTAACTTCGTAATAACAGTGCTGCGAGGATTTTAGCTCATTTTCCAGATGAGTCCTCCCACCTGCTTCTGCCTCCACATTCCTTCTTCAGATCCCAGCCACTGCTTTTTCACCCAGAGCATATACAGAGAGACTTGGGCATGGCAAGAGGAGCAGGAAGTATTTTTGTGGTGCTTGTTGACTCCTGGAAGAAATTAAATTATTTAAAGACTTGTGCAGAGGAAAGGGTATTAAGAGGTCACTGGCAGAAAGAGAGAATGATGCTGACTGGTGTATTGCGACTTGTTTTTCCTTTTCATGACCTTGGTCCTTGCTGAGGAGGGAGAGCGAGATTAGCAGGAGGACTCGGGAGGAGGCAGGACTAAATATCAATATAATGTTTTGGTGGGGGAGGAAAGCAAGAAGGAAGCCTGGTCTGGTCATTGCTTTCTTCCCCTCCAGAGGAAAAATTACGTAAAGCAGAGCTGCTGATGGAGCTTTCTCTGTCAGGGACTGCTGCTCTAGAACTGCTCTATAAAACAGCTTCTGATGTAAAGAAATCTTCCCTGAAATGTTTCCATTGAAGTTTGTGAAGAGTTAAAACAGTCTAGTTCTGCTGCCATCACTGCACTATTTATGCAGTTCTGTGACAAGATAAATCACGTTTCTGTTGCAGTTTTTCCATCTTGTTTTCATGGCATTTGTTCAAGTTATGCTGCAAAGACTTGCTTTTTTAAACAGCTTCTCAGGTATCAGCAGTTCTCACAGGCATGCTGCTGTTGTTTCTCTAGTGGCCACCACCTTTAGGATCACTAGGCTTTTCTTTTTCAGTACTGAAACATAAGCTGTTGTATGGCAGTAGCTGTTTTGTTTTCCTACTTGTTGTCTTCCTGATTGCTTGTTAGGTTGGAGGTGCACTTGGTGTGATGTGGCAACTCTCACCAAGCATACTGATGTGGTTGAGAGCTCCTTTTTCAAGTACTGAGTCTGGTTGAGGAATGCCAAAGCACAGTCTGATAATAAAAACAGGAGCAATTTGACAGGACCTGCTAGTTTACCTAATAACAAAAAAGTTTTCTTTGTGGAAATTTACTTGAATTTTGGATTCATGGGTTACATTTATGCTTTGAGAAAAGATGTATAGCACATGTGAATTCATTTCTTTTAGGCAATAATGAATCAAACGGACAAAAATCAACAAGAAGTCCCGTCATACCTTCATGATGAACCTCCAGAAGGTATGTATTAGTTTTCATGATACGCAGTAAATTTATCAGAAGTTCAGTTCTCTCTTTAAAAAATGGATCTGCAAGATGAACACTTTAACTTTCTTTTACATAACAGGAAACAACCCCGGGATTAGATGGGCCTGGATTATTGTTCACTTCTGCATTATCCTGATTACAGAAAGGCCACTGAATATAACTGAGTAAACAACTGTACCTATAAATTATAGAGAAGATGGGCAGTTACTGAAGGACTTAATTTGCAGATTAGTTTCCAGAGATATGAATTGGTTTAATGGGTATTTATTTCTGCTCTTCATTATATGAGACAGAAAGAGCCAAGCTTCTTTCTTTGACATGTTACTGTATTCATAATGCATGTAACTTTTATGCAAGATGTGTTTAAAAATATGTAGAATTTCATTACTGTTTCTGGAGACTGTTTTCTGTCATACAATTAAGAGTGGTCGCAACTGGTCACAATCTCATGGTTTCATAAAACCAAGCTTGCACTTACCTTTGTTAATGCCGTGGCATCATGGTCTCGTGAACCAACTGTATATTAAATTGGTTATTAGATTTGCAGAGGAAATGCAGTTGCAAATGAGCAGAGTTTCTTCCAAGCTGTGGACTGGCAGGATTGAGCAGAGTCCTGTTTGGATAATGTGACTGGAAACGTACTAGATCAAAAGCCATTCTTGGCACATAGGTTGTCTGTGTTCTGTCTGCTCTTGCTTTAAAACCAAATGTGTTGGATGTAGAGGTCAGTGGGTCATGATTCCTCTCGGTTCATTGCTCTTCAGTTTATAATGACCCTTTAAAGTTCTGTTTGTTGGTCTGGGTTTTTTTTCACCTCAGCTTTTATATGTTGTATAACCGAACAATTTACTTCATTTGAATAAGAGTATTATTCACTAATTGTAGCAGAAAGGATTAGAGTAGCTCACTCTATTCATAACAACTATTAGGCAAGAAACACAAGCAGACAAGATGAGAGGAAAGGGAAAACTAGGTTTCATGGCACAGTAATTCTTCATCTCGATTATACTTGTTATAGCAGCATGGTATGAGAACAAAAAATTTTGGTCTTTTGGTGTTAAGATCCTAGAAGCATTTCTGATAGCAAATGCTTAACTGGAAACTAGACCTTAATGTGTTATCTTCAAGTCTGATTTTTAAGGCTGGGTTTTGCTTGCTTAGTTGTTAAGGGCTTTTTTGGCTTAAAGATTTAATTGTGCTTTATACATGTTATACATCATGTGTACAAAGTGAACAGTGGTCTGAAAACTAGAACCTATTCTTTATTTTGCAAGGTAGTGGAACAAGTGGGCATTTTTTATCTTCCTAGAATATTCACTAGGCTTTCCAGGTTCAGAGCATACCAGCAGAATTTGATCATCACTGGTTATTCCAAAGTTTTATTTAAAATCTGTGAGCAGCAAAGACTTATTTTCTTCTGCACAGTGTTTTCTTTCAGTGTGACGATATATATGAAGTCTAAATAGATGGAGAAAGTTGGTGTATTTAGAGGGAATAGAATGAACTACAGCTCATCTTCATGTAAACTCCATCCTTGAAGGGGCTTTTTCCTTTTGGTTCTGGTTTATGTGCACTCTTCAGGCCTTACAAGTTTAGTTAAAATATTGGAATACCCTTGAAAAACATCCCCATTTTGAATGTTGTGCAAGGTCTTATACTTGATACACTTACACCATCATAGAAAGGTGGCCAAATGTGGATGGAAGGATACCAGTTCAATGCTGGCAAGATCATCTCTCTGAACAGGCTGCCAAAACACTTCTTTAAGGAAAGGCTCAATTCCAAAACCAATTTGCAATTTTTCCTAAAGATAGAAATAATTGTGGTTTGTTCAAATCACATTCAACAAGCTTTAAAGAATGTGTGGAAGAAGCTTTTGTGCTCCTGCGTTTTATGAGTAGTGGTATTCTAATGCTGTATTTTGTGTCTTGCAAACAGCGCTAATGTTTGCAACCTAAGTTCATTCAAACTTTTCTTCATTCTTGGATTCTATTTAGCAGGAAGCTGGCTGCAGGATAGCCTGGTAAAGCCATCTCCTGGATAGGGAATTTGTGTCATTTTCTCAGTGCTCCATAAATCACAGTGTTCTGAGTTGGAAAGTGCCCACAAGGATCATTGAGATCATCTCTTAAGTGGAGGGCCCCTGTGAGGATCAGCCCACAACCTTGGTGTTGTCAGCACCATGTCTAAGTGACTAAGCCAATCTCCTTAGATTTAGCCATGATCTGGTATTCTTTGGAAACATACTCTTTAGAAAAAAGGAGACCAGGGATGTGTGTCCTAGAACGGAAATCAACTGGCAATAAAACTTTGCAGTGCTGGGTTTGCTAGACCTCATGGACAGTGCAAACAGGATGGAAAGGGAATGTGCCAGCCATTACCAGAAGTTATTTGTACACCATCACATTCTGTATTTACACCTGTGAAATAGATGTTAAAGGACTGGCTGCCTGAAGTAAGGTAACACATAAAGATTACATTTGTTTGTTTCTCTTATTATTTTAAAAGTTAGTTATTATGGATCATTTCTTACTTACATCAGTTCTGATTCCATGAAATCAGCTCTTAAAATTCAGTGGGATGAAACTTTCCAGTTATTTCACCCTGGTGATAGTGAACTACTTAAGTGGAAGTGAAACAGTTTCTGACCAAATTTATGTGTTACATGTTACGTGTTCTGTTAGTCTCACCACAAGAATCCTCTAGTGAATAATCCCTATATATTGGATTTTATAGCAGACTCTGCATACTTAGTTCTGAGTGTGATGCTTTAAAGGCTTTCTGTATGTAAATAGAAATTCTGATCTCTGTGTGTTTGTGTTGGCAGTGCATTTTTGCTGGAGATGTCCATGTTGAAAGCTGCTGGCCTAGAATGAACCAGCAAGGGTATTACATGGCTTTTAAGTAAAAGGCTGTCATTTATGTTTTCAGTTTCCATTACCCTTTCTATTATCTATACCAATTTCTTAAATAGGAAACCAGTGTAAGCTGGAAGGACTTTCAGTACTTTAAACTCCTTTGGGCTTCACTATTCTGTATCCTTGCTTTCCTTTTTTGTCAGCTTTGTAGGAAATGCTCTCATTTAGGTGGCATCTTCTGCTTGAATTATTCCAGGCATGCATATATGAACTCTGACTTTTACAGTTTTTTTATGAATTCTGGGTCCTGGGTCAGTCCTGGCATTATCACAAATGCATTGGCAGTGCATGGGAAGTTGCTCTATCTAGTTTTCATCATGTAGTAGATGAGTGGTGGGACATGACTCTTGGAATCTGTGCTCTGGATGCAAGTTGTGGGCAGTGAGGGTGCTGGGGACAGACCGGTTCTGCTGGTTCTCCTAAGGCATGTTGCAGTGGAAAGTCAGTGTGTTGGCAGGGCTGGACAGAGGTCTCCCATACATCTAGAGCTGTTTTTTCTTTCCTGCTGTCTCCTCGAGAACTCCTTTCCTGTTGTCCTCCTCCAGCCGTGTTACTTCTGCTCCTGGCTCCCTCACCTCTTTATTTCATGTCTGTTTATTCCCTAGTTCTGCCCACACTTGCTCTTTTCTTGGTTTCCCTGTTGTTTGTTATTTGGAACCAGGTGTTGTATGACCATCCAAGAAAAGCAGCCTGCAAGGTAAGTAGAGACTGTGCAATGGCTGTTAGGCTAGCAAAGGAAATACATTTGATTAACACTTTTTTGAAAATGCTTAAATCCTGGTGCTGAGATTGATTTGCTTTTTGTTTCTTCCCTTAGGGTCACTCAAAGACCACCCGCAGCAGCAGGCTGGCATGCTTTCTCGTGTGACTGGTGGCCTCTTCAGTGTCACAAAGGGAGCTGTTGGTGCCACAATTGGGGGTGTTGCTTGGATTGGAGGGAAGAGCTTGGAAATTACCAAAACAGCAGTCACATCTGTGCCTTCCGTGGGAGTGGGTCTAGTCAAAGGAAGTGTTTCTGCTGTCGCTGGAGGCGTTACAGCTGTAGGATCTGCTGTTGCAAGTAAAGTGCCTTTAACAGGAAAGAAAAAGGACAAGTCTGACTAAAACCAAAACAGACACATACTCAGTTCTGCAGAGTATTGCATCAGTGGCATTAAAATCTGCTAAGATTGGGACCATGAGAAGCCATGTATCTTAGACACTTTATCTTCTAACAAGTTGTGCAAGTAACTTGAGTTCATCTGAAAAGGACAGAAGAAGTTTGGCTAGCACAGCATATGAGGATTTATTACAGCCTAGATTGAAGCTTTGTATATGGTGAAATGTTACACTTGATAACTATAGAAGTTAGGAGTGTATCTGAAGGAATAATACATATTTGAATAGTTATTTACTGTATGTCTTCTGCAGTTTTGGACTAAAATGTGAATGTAGAAACTCGGTAGTCTCTGTGATGCCATTGATACAATGAGATGCCAATTACTGTTCTCAGTGGTTTCCACATCCTCCTGCTAAGATCCTTCAGCTGTGTAAAAGCACTGTTGGACATTCCCAGTCTTGGTTATGAACCTGTATTTTTGCAGGCAGCTTGTAAACTATCCCTGACTGCATTCTGCCAGTGAAGACTGGAGCAGAGACTGGAGGAGTGCAGAAATTGGAAATGAGAATGGGAGATAGAAGTGTTAAAGTTTAACAACATGGTAGAAAGGCTCATAAAGAGTAAACTAACTTAATGCCTTATTGGAATAAAATCTCTTTTTACTAGGTGAAGCTGTGTAAAGAACTGTCCTGTCATTTCACTGCAGTTTACAGAATGAGCCTTAGGCTCTTTATAAATCCTTTTCTCTGAAACTTTGTCAATTTTTACTGAAAAGGTGTTTGCTTCATCTCAGGTGTATTTAATAATATGTATCTATCTCCTGCAAGTGAGAACTTGCTTCTAATAAACTTCTTATAGACACTAGAAAAAATGACAGCCTGTGGAAACTGGGCAGATGTTTGTGGTCATCTTACACAGCTGTCTAACTTGCTAGGAATTCATGTGTAGCTGGAAACCACTGAAGAACTAGCAAAGCTGTTCTGTCAACTCCATGATGCACCAGGTTAGCTTTTTGCTCTATTTAGGCAAATGCAAGGAAATTTTTGCTACATTTCTTATACTTTTCACTTTGATTTTTGAGTAAAATGCAATACTTTTATTTAAAACAAACCAAAAACAGTAGGTGAAGCCTTAAAAAAGAAACAAAAAACATGATTCAAGTAATTTGTATGCTGACAGATCCAAATGTTGACATATCATATGGGAACACCTGTACATCCTCTGCAGCGTGTGGGGCAAAATGCAGTTGTAATGGCACAGCGTGAGGTTGCCTTAAAATAGAAACAATTTGTGATCTTTTATTTGTGTACTGATTTTGCAAATAAGTAACCTTTTTGGAAGCCCATGAAAGGCATCTGTTCATGTTGTGTATGCAGTATTTTCCAAAAACTTGTGTTTCAGTGGAGAACTTGAATGCTTACTTTTTCAGTGGCTGTACTAGAAGTTTATATGGGGGCGGGGGAACTTCTTAAAAATGAAAACACCCAAAACATCACTTGTCAAACTTAGTCCTCTGTTCATGAGTGTTGAAAGTACACCATGTCTCAATTATGATACTGTAGTCACCCAGTCTTTCTGAGCCATTGGTGCTTCAACAGTAAAAACCCATGAAATGGTGTCTGCTCCTTCTTGTTTGATGTACCAGCTGCTTGGTTCTGATCTGCTGCAAAGGTGTAATAAGGTAAGTTGATGCAACAAATGGAAGACTTTAGCTAATTTTTTTATAGTCAAAAGCAAATTGCATAGAATATAGTATTGTTTAGAGGCACCAGTTAGCTTTAGAAGTGAGCTAGCCTGAATATCGGAGGCAATTTTGCTGCAGCATATAATTTAGCATGGTCTGCTCCCTTGCAATTTCCAATGTAGCAATATCCCCCAAGTGCTGCCACTGAACTCTTTAAGAGCCACCTGTTTGGAGCACAGTGATAATTTTGTGACACTCAACCAAACTCTTTTCTGTAAATGGGGAATGTTGAACTGGTCATACAATTTTTTTATTAAATTATTTTATTTTACACTATGAAACTTGGAGCAAAACAAGCATGGTCTGACATAAGCAATGTTAGGTGTGTAAAGAGTTACCAACACTTCATTATGTTTTGTTCTTGACATATCCTGTAGCTATTATTTTGAGTCTTGTAACTGAAACACTTTTACATGGCATATGGTTTTAGTTTTCAAAGAGCTTAGCTTTGTCCTATATCCTGTGTGTTTTCCATTCACTTATGAAACTTGCTTCATCTTAAAAACTTGTTCCAGTTCTGTCCTAGCACCTGTGAAACATTAAATTGTTGTTGTTTCAGACATTTGAAAGCTTCCTTAGTTTTGTGGAGAAAAGCATACTTAGGTACAAATATTCCCACAGTACCGTGCTCTTTTATTTGTGTCTACTTAGCACCAACCAGCTCTTAACAAAAGCTGTAACCTCAGTGTGTCAGCTGTGCACAGACACAGCACAAAATGCCTTGCGCTAATTCTCTTTTTCCCCTCATCCATGATGCTTGGGAATACCCAGTTTTAAGATCATAGTGTGCTGAATGGAATATGGAACTGAGGGAGTTTCTGAGGGAGTGAAGTTATGGTTTTGTCTTGGGATTGTTTTTGTAGTAGCTTTATTTCATTTTTCGTTTTCCTGGTCCCTGTTTCAAAAGGAGAAATGTTTATGAAGGCAGCTAGTATGCCTGACTGCTCTCTAGGTAGTGAAAGGCTTACTTCACAGGCTGGTCCACAGTCACTGTGAGTAACAAAAGAAGATTATGATTTCAGCAATACACTCTTTGGTGACTGGGAGCTTTCCAGAGGTTTTATTGTAGATGAATCCTGTGCAGAAGAGAGAAACAGTTCCCAGGATAGAGTTATGAATGAAGGATTGACTTATTTTTCATCTGGAAGTAGAGAAAAAGAGAATTTCTGTTAATGCTTTTATTTTGTAAGGGGAAGAGATATTGAAACATTCAGAATGCAAAATGAGTTTGTGATAACCCAGGCTGTGACTTAATTAAGGAAATACATCCTTTTTCCTGTTCTGTTGCCACTGGAAATAATTAAAGTGGTGGGAATAAGCTGTTTCAAGAACTTTGTAAAACCAGATACCTGTAGAAATGCTAGAACTAAATATTCAGGGAAAACACTGTTGTATGTCTTGTTTTCCTCTTCCTCCTAAACTACCAATCAGGTCTCTGGCTCAGTTACAGGTTATGTTAGGAAGAACTTTGGAAAGCTGAAATGCTGCTTTGATTCTGAGGGGAAGGAGGCTTTTGAATTCAGATAATACTGTGGTCTGCTTAATAGCTGAGCAGGGAAGGACAGTCATAAAGTGACAAAGGCAAGTTCCTGTGAATTTCTAATATGGTTGTCTTCCCAGTTTCCTCTTAAAAACAATAATGTGTTTTGAAAGATTCAGCATAGACACAGCCTTGTACCACGGACTGTTTTTTTTCATGATGGTGATATGTCTCCTTGAATTCCTTAGACTGTCACACGTGCTCCTGCAAGAGTGGCATTTACCCCCAGAAATGGCTGTCACGTCTGCATTGCCTGCGGAGTGCTCAGTGTAAGACTTTCAGCTGTTGAGATTTTGGCACTGCTCCTACCAGGTGTTTCCAGCCCTTCCCCAGTGCACAGCAGATAGTGCAGCAGTCTGTATAAAATCATCTTCTTGCAGTTCACCCTCTGGACCAGTAATTCAATACCAGCTTTCTTCAGCAATTACAAACCACATTTTAAGAAACAGAGGCCTGGATTTGCTGCCAGAATGTGTGTTGAAGAATGCCTGGAGTGAGGGTGATGTGCAGCGGGTTTTTATTCTGTTGTCAAGAGGGAGTATGTGTGGAATAGCTACTTAGGAAAGTCTGAGAAGTAAAATCACTGATGATCCTAATTCTGTTAAGATGATTGTCAGTGATGCTGCTATTTTATAGTATCATTCACAGTCCATAAATGAGAAGAAATCAAATCCCCTGAGAACTTAGATACTGTCTGATAGTTACTATTTTGAAAGCCAGCACTTGTCGCCAATTGTCATATGGTGTTATCTGAGAAGCAGTGCCACCCATATATTTAGAAACTTGCAGCTGTCTGCAAATCTGGTGCTCATGTTTAATCAGCTAGTTTTGTTGCACCTAATAGCAAAGCATGACTTCCTATTTTCTCCTACCATCATTTGAGACTTGAGTCTCCCTAATCTTTCCTATCCCCAAACCTTGCTAGAAGAGAAGAAATTAAGAATGATACAATAGCAATAAATATATTTCCTCCTGTCTCAAACCTTTTGAAAAATAAGTAGATTTTGAAATCTCAGGTTGTCATCTTGTAGCTTCTTTGCATTATGGTTTGTATACAAACATAATAGGGTCTCACCGTAGCAGTCAGTGAATCCATCATGTCCCACCTCTGTGCTCAGGACAAGGCTTTCCTGTCCAAGAAATGAAGTCTTGTTACAGGTCAGGCCCAGGAGCTAAAACTACTTCAGCAATAAGGAAAAGAACTCCAAGAGCGTTTCCTGAAGACAGTGAACCAACAGACTGATGAACACTGCTGGAAAAATAATAATCATCCTTTTGTCTTCCTCAGATAAAAATTGTGCTAATCACTACCACAGGCTGGACTGTGCAATGACAGAGCTGAAAATCTAAGGCAGTTAATACCCTGTCAGGTAAGAAAATGTCACATCTGAGATGCTCTTAGAAAAAGGCAACCTTTATCATAACCGTAACTGCTGTGATAGTATTTGAAAGCATTAGAATACTACAATTGTATAATGAAGTAGTGCCTAAGACTCCCCTCCTGGACAAAATACAAGACTACAGTCTTGATTAAGATTGCTTTTCTTACATCTCTTCTCAAAGAACCAACTTCCCTTTAAATGTGCTTTTGCATAACTTGAAGTACAGCATTCAAATTAATTGTCAATCTGTAGAGGAGCAACAGGATTAAAAATTGGTCTCTCCTTCTTTGATTGTATCTTACCATAAGTGACTTCAAAATCTTTTTTAGTACCATTCAAGCTTTCTAGATTTCCACTCTTAATATCATATCCTAACGCAGAGAGCTTTTTAATTCGGTACTGAACGATCTGTGTTGTCAACTCCAGCACCATTGGTGTCTCTCTAATCTGTGCTATAGAAATTCCTTCCTTCAGTAGTCCTTCAAGTCTTTCTTCCAAAACTGGAACAGAATAGTAGAGAAGGGCTGGGCATTTCAGCACTAGTTGTTTCAGTTCTTGATCACTGCACTTGAAGATGTTTTTAGAGAAAAGCATACTCTTCTGCATAGTGGTAGAATTAAGTTGAAAAATGAAGCCTTTAAGTTTGGACAGCAGCTGTAGAACTTCCTGGTCAGTGAAATCATTCTTTTGGAGAAATTCCAAGTTCTCCTGGATTGTGGTGGAAGTATTTAATAAAATGAATGGATTTTGGCTCAACAGCTTCAGTATCCAGGTCTTCATATTTGCTTCAGAACCCCCTAAATTTAAATAATTTCTTTGTAATGTCTCTATCACAGTTTTGTTTTTCTCAACAGGGTTGTAGAAAATATTGGGTGCACTTGTCAAGAACCTGGTGATTATATTATTCTTAAGTCCCAGCTGTTGGAAAAACAGTATGTTTGCCTTCTGGTTCTCCTGATACTTGGTAGTAAAAAAAGACTCTGGAAATTGCTCTATTAATTTAATCAGCTGTTTTTCATTCTGGCATACTAACTGCCATAAAGCTCTTTGATAGTTTATCTCTGCTGCGGTGTGGAGAATTGCCTCCGGGCAGTGTTCTATGATGCTGGCTATGGTGGTCTCATCTGCTCCCATTTCCTGTAAGATACCAGCAATTTCTTTAACATAGGCCACATCCTGGAAAAGGACCCATTCCTTCAGTCTGCGTATCTTTGTGATGTCAACTGATAAACTGTAGAGATTCTCCAGGGTTTTTTTATTTTCCTCTCTTGACTTGGTATCAGTTGT
The DNA here is from genome assembly GCA_013399455.1 of Anthoscopus minutus. Taxonomy (NCBI): domain Eukaryota; kingdom Metazoa; phylum Chordata; class Aves; order Passeriformes; family Paridae; genus Anthoscopus; species Anthoscopus minutus. Next base: position 26,044 of record VWYI01027447.1, on the reverse strand, counting down.
GTAACTGGAATGTATTAGGAAGCTTCTGTTTGTTATGTCAGGCCATACTGACAAAAACTTCAGTCCCAGGTTACAGCTCTGAGATCTTGTCAACAGAAGAGTGATTGTGTCTTTTGCACCATGAGCAACTCCTCTCAACATCATGGAAGTCAGTCCTGTGGAGACACAACTGTAAGAAAAAACATTTAAGGAACAAGTTAATGGGCACAATTGTTAATGTTTCAACAGAACTGGCATAAAAAATTACTCTCCAGAATGGTTTTTGTTATTAGTGCAAAATCCAGCTTTCACATGAAAGCAGAGGGCAAGATTTCGAAAGGTTAATGTTCTGATGGATACGTTACTGGAAGAGTAACACTGATGCAAAAGACCTGATGAGAAGCAGTGCTCTGGCCACATCAATGCCTGCAGTAATACAAGCTCCAAACTATCAGCCATTTCTTGCAGCTAACATTGTTACTACATTACACATCACTCACATTGTATAAGGAAAATGATTCATGCAATTTCATTTGACAGCAATCCCACTAAATTAACAAAAATGGCATCTTAAATTTCTTTCTTGATTCTTTTGAATGTATTTGCTTTAACTTCTTAAGCGTGAGATGTTCTTTCATGTGTCAAGAGACCCACCACACAGTGGTGCATCAGCAGCAGTTTGTAGCACAACATCATTTTGAAATCATTCTTTATATAATTAAGGGAGAAAAAAGTCACATGAACCTTTATGTAAGTGTTTTGCACCAGCTGAGGGTGTTAATTGAGTCTGAATAAGCACCCTGGTATTTTGGGGGAGTAAGCAAGTACACAGTAGCATTTCCAGGCCTTCACCTACCTCTTCCAGCACCTAGTTTGCTACAGCTGCTCCCTGCACCAATGCCTTATTTCTGCCTCCAGTCTCTTCTGTAGAGTCCTTGGAATAGGTGTATGGCTGTGCTGGAGTCCACAGGACCAGCCCCACACCTCACCTTTGCTCAAACTGGCTGCCCAGTTATCACCAATTGCACACGCACTGTCACCTGCTCTGCAAGGGCAAAGGAACCACAGTCAAAGAAAGATATCATCAAGTGTATCTTTAAATTCCTGGGGGGTGCTTTCGTAACAACCCTTTGGGAGTACTGACTGTGAAAGGGAGAACTGCTGATATCTGCAATACTCATGCAAACAGCTGCTGCTGGTAACATGCTTAAAACTGCTCAAACTGAAAGTGAGAACATTTGGACAGTTGCTTTCACCTCTCCCTAAGCAGCATGCTTCAAAAACTACCTACTGGAGCACTGTTAAATTACTTCTGTTTGTTTGGGCTTTTTTTATTGTTCCTTTTTTTAGGAGAGAAAAAATACTGCTATGATCATGCAGTCTAATCTCCTGCCTGGCAGACCAAGATACCTATTGCACGGCTGCACAAGAGCCCTGGAATGTTCCTTATTTATAGCCCATCCTCTAAGAAAATATGTGGTTAGTTTAGAGAACTTTAATGGTAGGTCCTCTTTCTAGTTGCCAGGTAAGGTTAAATATTTTCTAGAGGTAAATCCTTTATCTAAAGAATCTTAAGAGACCTTTACTTACCTTTGCTTTTAGTTGTCTTTTTTCTGCTTCTGAGGTGGACTACTGTTATGTTATTACATTACAAGCTAACAGAATATGACATCATTTCCTATATGCACATTTATTAACGGTTCCAAGCCCCACAACACAAAAAATGGGTTTTCCCAGTAACCCTGAAAGTACTGGAAGTGTAGGTAAGTCACATGTTTTGTGTGCTGATGACGTTTCCATGTCCTGAAAAAGTTACTGCAAATTAAACCTCTCCTCCACAGAAGTGACACAACTGCCTGTGCCTGAGCACTCTGAGTAGTTCTACTGAATTTAATGGGTCCAGTCAGAATAAGCAAATCTCTGAAGGATCAGGGTTTTCTTCATTAATGCTTCAGCTTAGCTAGAAGTGGCCAGCAAAGTGAAATGTTGTTAAAATTGTTTGGGATGTCAAATAATATTTCCAAAGTACAAACTGGAAAAATAACCATGACTTAATTTATTGCATAATCCTGCTTAAACAAAATTCAATCCTGTTACACAAAATTGCTTTGAGAGTAATGCAGTCCCTTAAAATACTGTGATTTTTAATATTACAGAACTTTAAAAAAATTCTGATAAATTGTGCTCTTCTAAAATCTGACATGGAGAATGGTTGTTACATTCGCTTAAAAGAAGCTCTACAATTTCTAAAAATGGCATCATAGTCAGTTTTCCCCTGTTGTTAGTGAGGATCATCAGAAACAGAATACTGTAAAAGAAAGGAAAAATTTATTTGTCAGAACTCATTTGACTGGGGTACTTGTAAAAAACCCCTATGCAAGCTACAAAATGCAAAATAACATGAATGCATTTGAATGTCATGGTGTTCTATAGAAACCAAGAAGATCTGGGTTATGATTTGATGCATTTCCAAATTCATAGATAACAGTATTACATTTCCAGGGTATGTAACTGCTTTCAAGAATTCAGAGTTCTCTGAAAGCTCTTGTTGGACCTAATGCATGTTCTAATGTGCAGGACCCCACTGTAACTTTTACCATACTTAGATTGCTGCGGGGATTGTAAAGCAATTGAGAGATAAGGAAGAAAAACCCAGCCAGCAGCCTCTCACCACCAAGTGTTAGAACAGCAATAAGGAAGTGAGCAAATGTCTAAGTTAGCTGTGATCCTGCTTGCTAGCACACTTGCAGAGACTTGAATATACAGAGTAAAGGGGTGCTGTAAGTTTCATTGTTTCATGAGATTTCTATGTAAATCTACAGGAAATAGATACAAGGATCAAGTGGTTGATTTATCCCTCATGTGAATTTCTGAATGTGTGTTTTGAGACTCAAGTATCACTTTTTGAAAATTAGAAAACCCAAATTTTACTCATACTGGATTGTTCACAAAATCTTTCAGAAAAGAGGGCAACAGTATGGCTGCCGATCACTGCCATTCTCTTTACAAGAAACTTACTAGGCTGTAAAGAATAAAATGGAACTACTGAGTGACTAGATTGAACTTTGAATGAACCAAGAAGAGTAGGTAGCTACCTAGATAGCAGTGTAGACAGGATTTGAATGGTTTGTGAAAGAATCTGGGCTGGTGAGGGGTTGCAGTTTTATGGATTAATGCACAGTAAACGTTCACACTTCTGCATTTACAAAAAATGAATCCCTGTTTTGCATTAGTGGTGGAAATGAAGTAAATTATTACAAAATATATGCCAGAACAATATAAAGCTTTATAGAAAAAAAAAAAAATAGAGGATCCTAGGACAATCTAGTTTTGAAGGGGCCTCAAGAGCTCAAAGAAGGGTCTGCAGGATCCAGGCTGCTTTGTCCAGTCAGGTCTTTAAAACCTCCATGGATGGAGCCCAGCTGGCCTCTGTGGGTTACGTGTTGTACTGCTCAACTGTCCTCAAGGGGAAAAAGCTTTTTCTTACATCCAGGAAAGGAAAGACATTTGACAAGTGCTTAAGGTCGCACCGCACTATTTAAACCACTGGTCATTAAGTGGTGGTGCTTTCAGCACAGACAAAACAAGGGTCTCCAACACAGTCTGCTCCCGGGGTCCCGGCCGCCTGCACCGTCCGGTCCCTTTCGCACCCTTTGGACTCCGCTTGGGGGCAGAGAGGCAGGAAGGAGGCGGATGTTCTCCCGCAGCCAGCGCGGGAGCAGCGGCTGCGGACCCGTCCCGCCCCGCCCCGAGTGCCGCGTCTGCTGCAGTCACCGGCGGCCGACGCTGGGGCCCCGTGCCCGGGGGTCCCTCCCCTGCCGCGCATCCCTTGGGGCCGCGCGGCTTCTCCCCCTGCACGCCGCCCGCCCCATCCCCAGCGCCGCGCCAGCGCTCGGAGCACGACAAACGGAACGCCAGCCAGCCCCTCTGTCCCCGCGCCCCGGGGCCGGGCCCGCCGGAGAGCGGCCAAACCCCCGGCCTCTGTCCCCGGCCGCTGCCCCCGCCCTCGCTCACCGGCCTCGCCGCCGCCGCTGCGCGGGGGGCGCTGGTACGTACCATGTGGCGGCGGGGGAGGGACGCAGCCGCAGGGCTGTAGGACGTGGTCGGCCCGCGGCGGCACACAGACCGGGCTCGCCCGGTGCAGAATCGCCCGGGTATCCGCCGTTTGAAAACAGGCTTGGCCGGCACTAGGAAAAGTGAAAGGCTGATTAAAACAGCTTGCAAAGAGAAGTAGTGGAGTAAATAGAAAAAACCAACCAAACAAAAACCTTGATAATAATTTCTAAGTAATATAATAGCAAAGAACAGAACGTTTTAAAGTCGGACTGCTTTGAGCGCCTGTGCTCTGACGGGAAGCAGATGATCCTTTTGATTTAGTAACATCGACATCATGATGGGAGACTTAGCTTACACCAGTGTATTTTCTTCATATGACCACTGCCTTATTACATAATTAAATTTACATATACTCATTTGGGCTTTTATTGTTTTGCTAGTGGCTTTGCAGAAGTTCATTGAGCTGTAATGGTGAGAGCCATCTTCCTCTATCTTTATTTTTTTAGCCATATCTACTTATATTTCTCATGTAGAGTAACGAATCGGCAGTCACATAAATGATTTCTAGACTATAAATATTTTACTAGAGGTGTTTGGATTTTTTAACTAACTCCAAGCCTCCACAATCACATCTTTCAGAGAGTGAAAATCACTATTGTTGTCTCTGTGAACCCTTCTTTTGTCAGCTATGTATATTAGATCTGTGAAAAAGAGCTAATGAAGAAGAGAAAGGCTATAGAAAGAAACTTTGCTTTAGGAACAGGGTTCAGGCTTGGTCTCCTACATAAGAGCTGTTCCAAGAATAGTTAACAGAATATAATGCATACAGTGATGTCAGAAACATGCATCTAAAAAATAGCTTCTAATTTGTAACACAAAATGTATTGTACACTTGCTTCTTTATGTTTTTTTCACTTCATGCCTTCATGTTGTCTTTTTTCCCTTCTATCTTCTCCCTACTCTCTTCATTTTTGCAATCACAGTCTGGGCTAAATTAGCAATATTTTTTTAAAAAGTTATTCACAAGAGAACACTGTAGAGAGGTTTACTTGTATGAGTTCTTTGATTAACTGTCATTCTATTTTCTATTTCAACTAAGTTGGAGTGGCTCTTCCCTTGAGATCTGACATTTTAATTAATAGTCTGTATCTATTATATATTAATATATCTTAATACAATATTAATTATACATTAACATGTTCTTTCTCTCACTTCAGTCAAGAACAAACTGTCTTGCATAGCAGGTATGGCCAATAGAGCCAAATAGTGTTTTGACATAATGATATGCTAATGATATACTGCAATTGTTATTTAGCCTGTAGCAAAAAACAGTTTAGAGACTGATGGTTTTCATGGCTCCTATTTCTTTATGAAACCATAAGGTCTAGTGAGGAAGGGCTGTTTCCACCTCAGTATTCCCAAGAAGGCAGACTGGTTGATGCTGGACTTTATTCAGAGCTGTCTTCAGTGTGGCAGCCTCGTGGGGAGCTAGCAGGACACAAAATGAGTCTGAAAAAGCAATTTAAATGTTTGAAATAAAAGCTATGTTGTGACGTGACTTTCCTTGAAAATAAGGAATCTACTCCTTCAGTGTGTTCAAAAATTATAGAATTCAAATGAGTTTCATCGACAGTGGTCATTACTACTGAACTTCCTTTTTCATTTATTTGAAAATTATGTACCAAATATTTGGCGTATAACAATAATAATAATAATAATAAAAAACAACCAGGCAAATAAGAATGTATTAATTGAGAAAGCAATGTTTGACTTTACAATGACCCCTTTACTCTAGCACTGACTTGCAGCAAGGGTATATGATAGGATCCTGTATGATCTTCTTGGATCAGAATGATCAGCTGTGGCGTATGATTTTATACATACAACAAAGTGAAAATTGAAAAACCCATCATAATTTATGCTATTGTTAAAGTCAGTGCTCAAAAACTTCACTTTTCAGTCTCCACGTGCTACACCTTTTAAAAAGAAATTTTGTATAAGACCAAGAAGAAAGGGATTCTAATCATGGCTGGGGCTTTGCATACCTTGTTCATCAATGACCACAGTGGTCTCTTCTCCCAGGTAAGCTGTGACAGGACAACAGGACAGTGCCTCAAGCTGCACAAGGGAAGGTTCAGGTTGGACATCAGCAGGAATTTTTTCACAGGAAATTTCACAGGACAGGGTTGTTAAACATGGGAATGACCTGTCCCAGGAGGTGATTGAGTCACCATCTGTGGAGGTGTTCAAGAAACAACTGGATGTGGCACTCAGTGCCATTGCCTAGCTAAGATGGTGGTGGTCAATCAAAAATTGGCCTCAGAGGTCTTTTCCAACCTAAATGATTCTGTGATTCTATTACTGTGTTTATTATGTCATTCAAAGTGAGGAAGAAAAGCATGAAGGGAAACATATGATGCATGTATCCCTTCTTGTTGACTTTTACTTTCTGTGGATCTTAGCAGAAAAAATATTTTAGGAGAAAGAAAAATGACAGTTCTTAAAGTACTGTCTGGAATTCTCAAAGTTAAGAAAGGTCCATACTGCTGATTTGGGTCCTCTGCCTTTTACTTGTCTTGTACTGTCTCTTATCTCTTTGAGACCACTCCTGCTGTTGCTACCCACTTGTCCGTGAACACTCTGGAAGCTGTAGATTTGAGCTGCAATCCACAGGTGGAGGTTTATTTTCAGATTTGCATCTAGAGCTGCCCTGTTAGGGCTCCAAAGGGTTGTACCGAGTCCTGTCAGTAGGATGCCTCCGTCGGTTGTTGGCCATGCCCAGTGCAGCCAAGGAGCAGGTGCAGGGAAACCCGCAGCGTTGGCAGCACACAGACGGTGGTTTGAGCGCTGTAATTAACAGGCGTGAGAAATTCACCTTTTAGTAATGACTTCACCTAACGGCGCAAGAGGGACCATTTTAACTCGTCCTGCTGCTTGAAAGCCTGTTCGGGTGCGGCAGCGCCGCACGGCTGAACAGCTCTCTGTTGTTCGGGGGCTCCCTCTGACGTCCCGATAGCACCGGGCAGCAACGAGCCCGCGGCCCGCGTCACGGAATCGTCAGGGTTGGAACGGACCTCCGCAGCTCCGCTAGTCCAGCAGATGCTCCTTATGCACACGCTTATATAAGCGCCCCGCCTGTTTCCCGGGAATGGGGCTGGGTGCGGTGCGGCCGGCGGGCACGGCCCAGTGGGCGGCCGGGTGACGGGAGCGGCGCGGGCGTGCGCGGGGCGCGATACATAACAGCCTCGGGGGCGCGCACGCGGGCCTGCGCCTCCCGGCGGAACCGGCGCCACCAAGAGCTGCCTCGCGGCCCCGTGCTCATCCGGGTCCCGCCGCGCCGAGCCGAGCC
>VWYI01027447.1:6679-18376 GCA_013399455.1 Anthoscopus minutus | reverse complement strand
CGGGCGGCTGCTCCTGCCGTGTCCGCCGGGTCCTAGAGCCGTCCGCAGCGAGGCCCCGCGGGCCGCCCAGTCGCCCGTCCGTGCTCGCCCGGCGCCGCCGGGCCATGAGCGGCCCCGCGGGCGGCGGCCGTTCCCTCTGAGCCCCCGCACCCGGCATGGGGGTGAACGCCGTACACTGGTTCCGCAAGGGGCTGCGGCTCCACGACAACCCGGCGCTACGGGAATGCATCCAGGGCGCCGACACGGTGCGCTGCGTCTACATCCTGGATCCCTGGTTCGCCGGCTCTTCCAACGTGGGCATCAACAGGTGGCGGTGAGTGCGGGGCGCTGCGGGGGCCCTAATCCCCGCGTTATGTATTCGGTCACGCTGCCTCCCCGCCATCCCCTCCTCTCCGCGCCCGATTGGGCCGCCGCCAGCGCCAGCTTCCCTCGGCCGCCCGCCCTCCCCGCGGGCCCGGCGGTGTTACATATCCAGGCCAGCGTCGGCCCAGGCTGCGGCTCCGCGGCGCACGTGGGAGGGACCGGGAGGAAGGAACCGGCGAGCCCGTGGCAGAGTGCGGGGCGGTGGGCCGTGGCTTCTCGGGGAGGGAAGCGCTTCTTCTCGCTCCCGGGGGCGGCGGTTCCGTGCCCGAGCGCTGGTGCAGAGAGCGGGGTTGCTGCCGGGGATTGCTCCCTGTGGGGAGCAGTCCGGATGGCTTGCATCATCTCAGGAACTCTGGGCAGCCGGGAACTCCAAGGCGACTCTGTCCTGGTGATGCGGTGAAGCTGCTCTCTTAGCTCAGAAGTACTTTCTCAGGGTAGCATTCCTGCACGGAATGGTATCACAAAATATCCTGAGTTGGAAGTGACTCACGAGGATCGTGGAGTCCGAGTTCTGGTCCTGCATAGAACAGCCCCAGGAAACCCACTGTGTACCTGTGAGCGTTGTCTAAATGCTTCTTGAGCTCTGGCTCGCTTGCTATGCAGTGTCCCTTTCTGGAGCAGGCGGATTTGTTACTGCACTGTCAAGCCAGTTCTAATTCTCCTTCCTACCCGATATAAAAATGAACTTTACTGTGGAGCTGTGACTGACGCTTGCATGCTCAATGTGTGCAGAGGTTAATAGGACTTATGTGCATACTTGTCATGTGAGATTAGTTAAAATATCACTAGGAATCTGAAAATTGTTACCCTTATAAAATGATGGATAATGCAGTAGAATTTGTGTATCATCTGTCCCTCCAATGTCAGGAACTTGAAACGCTCGTGAACTTAGCCTGCCCAGACTATAATGCTGAGAAGTTGGCAAATTATGGAACAAGCATAATGAAACTTAGCTTAACACTACGTCATAGAAGAATGACAAGTTTAGATACTTCAGGTTTCAGTTGAATTCACTTGATGGATTATTCCTTTCAGATTTAATAATTTGTATCATGTCTTATTAAATGCTTTACCAACCAGGTTTACCTTTGGAGGTTTTGCGTTTCTATTTTTTTTTTCATGTTTTGAGAGGTTTTCCTTACATTTTTCTTGTTTTCAAGAGATAGAAATACTGAAGATGCATTTTGTGAACTTTAACTTGATGGTTATTTCATTTTCACTAACCAGAATTACTCACGAATAATTAGATACTTCCCTTATCTGGGATTCGTGGTGTACATTTCTTTTATAAGAGACTTTTAAATAGTTTTTGTTTTGAAAAGATAATTTTTTTTTAATAACATCATGAGGAAACTCAGAAGTCTTAATTTTGTGGATGAAGCATGAACAGATACTTAAGTTTTAAAAGAATGTGGATAATTGGCACAAGTCTGTTAAGGAAATCACATGTCTTGAGACTACTTCATAGGTCTCTAATGTGCCCTCCAGTTGAAATGCTGAGCAGTTTTTGGTTGTATTCTCTGAGCTAGTGAATGATAGACAAATTTGAACTTTGATTCTAGCAGAAGGAAGTTCATGTCTTCAGTGCTATTGCCCTGGTTCTTCAATGACTGTGTAATATGATCATTAGCTAATAGAGTCCTTGAGTACATTTGTTTGTGATATATTGGTGGTTGGTTTACTTTAACAGCGTTTTCAGTGTTTTAGAGGGCAGCTAGTCCTTCCACTGCATTTTGCATTTGAGGAAAAATATCTGGTTTTAGTTGCTGATTAGAGGGACTGAGTTTGAGGTAGATTACAACTCCCCTGTCCAAAACACTTGAAGCAATATCTTGGTACTCAAATGCCCTCAAGGCACATGCTGCAGATGTATTTGAGTAGGAAATCTTGCTGCCTGGTTTTGTGAGATCATCAGGATTTCTTTTTCAGTTTAAAAGTACAATAACTTTATAGAATTACTGGCTGCTAAAACTGTATGTTTATTATGGTTCCTCTCAATACATTTTTATTTAAATGGACAGTTACTAGTTTGGTATGAATCCACTTTAGGTTCCAGTGGTTTTAATGGGATGTTTTTAACCAATGCAGACACACACATTCCCAATAAGTATACGCAAGATCTATGATGCAGTATTTTTTGTATGCCCGTCTCATTTGGCACTTATAATTAATAGTAAAACATTTTATGTTCTTTTTCACTTGATGACTGTGAGCAAAATTGTTGCTTACATGCCTGTCGAGTAAGGTGTTGAATTACTCAAAAACATTTTGTTTGAGACTTGGAGCAGAAGCCCTTCAGCATTAGGAAGGTGAGTCAAATTTAACCTCCTGGTGTGAATTTACAGTGGTCCTTTCTTAATTTGGTTGACTGACACCAAGTGTTTGTGGTCCTAGTGCCCTGAGCAAAACTCCTCTATCAAATGATGACTAACATAATCTACAAAGCAGAAATGGTGAAAGAATACAAGAAACCAGGAGGTTTAGTTTCCTGTTAGAATATTGTCACTCTGCAGAATCACCAGTTACGGTTTATATTAACAAATGTGTGTTAACAAATGTGTGTTATCTGGTAAATAGCAACCCTTAATACATAGATGCTTTCTAATTAACTTTTCTCTTTAAACAGTCATGTAACAATAGGGAACTAATATTTTTGTGTAATTGCACTATTGAGCAAGTCTAATTACTAAGCAGTCACATGGTCTTACTGACCTCCTTTCTCCTGGCATTCAGCCTACCTGTTCTAAATTCGTGAATGCTACGTAACAAATGCCAGGACCTCCCTCAGCTTGCTTCATTTTTTTTCTGGTTCTGTTCTGTTTCTTTTTATTGTTCCTTTTTTGAAGCTGCCAAATAAATCAAGATGTGCTTTCATTGAGACATGCTTTTTCTATGGATGAGTTAACATTGTTGTTCACAGACCAACACTTGAGAGAGAGAATTTACTTGGTGCAATAAAAGGTGATGGGGCAATGGTAGAGGGAGATGCTAGATGCTAAAATCACACTAAAACTCTCTTAAAATTTTGTCAGTTGCCCTTAAACGTTAGGCAACAGATTAGTTTGCATCTAATTGTGTCAAGAAAGCAGGCAGAGAATGTAACTTGCATACTCCAACAAGTAACCATTACCTACCTCTGAAAAAATGTGTTCATATGTGCTCACAGGCTTTTCCATATTAAGGAGAATGGAATATCATGCTTAACAACGTCACCTAGAGGAGAGTTTCGTTTGGTCCTGGTTTTATTACAAAGTGGCAGTTGATCGCAATACCTGAAAAGAAATGCTAACATTCTTTTAGTTGCTGCATAAGGTTTTACTTTAGGTAATCATTTACTTTTAGTTTGTCTTTTTGAGTGTGTATGTCTGTCTTCGATATGATAGGTATAACATTGGGGTACAGCAGCTGATTTTATAAAGATGAATAGTCTAATTTTGCCAATCCTTATATTTCTTTTTTTTTTAACCATTCCTGAAGAGAACAGACTGTACTTTTCAAATAAGAGTAATAGCATTTCTTTTGTATACCTCTTAGATTGTGTGAGAATAGTGATGTATTCAAGATCCTTCAAAGTTAGCTGCTGCTATTATGGCAGATAGTGGTATTGATTTTGGAGAAAGAAAAGATTTTTTTTTCCCCTCAGGTTTTAATTTTTTATTTGCTTGAAATTTAAGTGTGGGAGAAGGGAAAGAAACTTTAGTTGCTAGGACAATCACTGCAATTCATAGAAATAGACATCTTTCTCTAGTATCTATTACATTTTGGTACTCTGTGCATCTGGTTTTGATAATATACTTAAAATTTCAGCTTACATAGTTATGATTGTCCAACAGAGGTGTGTTTGTTGGATGTGGGATTGGTGTAAAAAGTTCATTAATAGAATTAATCTGAGTGGTTTGAGTTTCATCTATGTAATTCAGGCAGACAAAATATGTATATTATAATTTGTTAATTTTGTTGACATACTTATAAAGAGGAATGCACAGAAATACTTGACTTCCCTGATGGAAACATCCCTTTAAGTTTTTATTGTGTAGCACTTAGAATGAAAATCTATTTGATTTATGAAATATTTAACATGAAGCCCACTAAAGGCCCTATCACTCCCTTCAGTTAGAGTAGAAGAGAGTAGAAAATACAACAAAAACCTTGTTGGTCAAGATAAGGACAAGGAGAGCTCACTCAGCCATTACCATCATGGGGAAAATTGATTAATTTACTGCCAACCAAATCAGAATGGGGTAAAAAAATATGAACTAAATTCTTAAAGCACGTTCCTCTCCCCTTTCCCTTCTTTCTGGGCTCAGCTTCACTCCCATTTTCTCTACCTCCTATCCCCAAAGAATACAGAGAGATGGGGAATGGAGGTTTTGGTCAGTTCATCAAATGTCTCTGCTGCTTTTTCCTCTCCACACTTTTCTCTGCCATGGTCCTTCATGGGCTGTAGGTGGACAGCCTTCCTCTCAGTGGTTTTCACCACAGGCTGCAGGGGAATCTCTGCTCTGGTGCCTGAAGCACATCCTCCCTCTCCTTGTTCCCTGGCTTAGGAGTCTGAAGAGTTGTTTCTTTCCCCTCTTCTTGTTCCTCTCTGGCTTCAATGGCTCCTGAGCAAGAACATTTTCTTCCTGTCAGATATGTTACCCCAGAGGTGCTACCTTGCTCCTTGTTGGAGCCCTCCGGCACTGGCCTGGAAAGATGGAGGGAGCTTCCAGCAGCCTCTCACAGAGGGCACCCTTGTAGCCCCCGATACCAAAACCTGGCCATGCATACCCAGTGCAAGCCAGCATTCCCTCTAATGAGTGGCTGCAGCTCTAGAGCAGCGTGCGCCACTTGGAGCACTTCTGTTCACCCAGCCCATTAAATTGAGGGTGATTAATATGTGAAAAGTCTGTAGCTTGTTTCCACAAGTTGCATTTTCAGATGGGAGCTCTATGGTACCTGCAGTTAGGTTGGAGAAACCCCCCAGTGCCACATGCCAAGGCTGCTCACCTGTTCCGTTCCACAGAAAACATTTTTTACCCCAAAAGTGCCTGAATTCAGCAACTCCCTCTCTAATTTGTGTTAAATTATCTAGCCCTATGATTTGCAAAGTACGTCATTGAAGCACACTGACGTATGTCCTCATGGGTTTAATTCTTTACTGTTGATGAAAGGTTCCACCCTTGTATGATAGCACACAGCCCTGTGGTGAGCCAGTTTAGCTCATCAATCTGTCCAAAAGAGATTAATTACCAGTTTTGGTGGGATTAGCTCTGTGGTAGATCGTGCCAGCAAAAAGGTCACTGTAGTAGTGAAGAGGCAATGAGTGGGAAGGGCAGGTACCGTATCTTTCAGTGGCAGTGTGGATTTGAGTCAGATTACAATGCTCATGTCACTCTTGGCCTGCAATGCTCAAATCTGTAGTAACCACTAGGTGTTTTTTGGAAGAGAATTATTGGTTTCTTCTGTGGCTTGCCATTTGTTGACACCCTTTGAAATTATATTGCTGAAAATAAGTATTGGCCTTTTTACTGTGCCAGGAGAAGATGCAATTTCTTTTTTGTCAGACTGTCAGAATGTGAGAAATAAGCCTGCTAGTTGAGAAATTACGCTGTGCTTGTTTCCTTATTTTGGTGAATGATCTTGTATCACCAGATTCTGTAATGTAACTATTATTCACTTGGGCAAGAAGACTGCACTTGTTGGTGTGGAGGGAGCAGGTGGAACAGCAAATTGAATTGTGCTCAGTAAGTTGGTTTTTCCAAACAGCAATTACTGTAGGCCAGAAAAATTGTAAGTGAGCATCTATATAATCTGGGTTTTGACTCAAAGGAGTCTTAATTCCTCATGTTAAAAAATTTTGAAGTTTTAGACATCTGGTTTTACGTTACTAATCTCTAGGTTTGAAGATGTCCAGAGAAGATCTGGGTCAAGTGTTCTTGATATGTAATAGTATGTGGACTTTGAATATTAAGGGAGAAATGTGGTTTTTACAGAAGTCCATGAGTTTGTGGTTTTTTTTAGTCTTCCTTCTCATGGGACCAGTAACGTATTTTTGTTTTATTTTACAAAAGTATCAATAGGTTCTTTATTTGAGTAGGGCAAGGTAATTTGTCCACATCTCATACTGTTTCCTGCTCTGGTCACAAATGGGGAATGGTAATAACCCCCAACAAACACCATCTGTGATGAATATGAAAGCAGCTTTTTTTAGGCAATCAAGAATACAGAAAATTTTTTTTCTTAACTGATCAGTATGTGACGGTGTCAATGAATTCTGCATCAGTTCTTCAAAGCAAGTTATTTCATATATTATCATTCTCTTTTAATTTATTATCACTCTTTTATTTTATTTAATACAGTAAAATGTATTCTGCTCCAGTTTGGGAAAATGTCTTTGTCCCAGCCAATGGAGGCCACTCTTTAAATATATTATGCAAATATTACAGAAAAGCCTGTTTGTCATTGTGCAATGCCTGAACTTTTCAGTTTATAGCAGTTTATCTACAGCATGGAAGCCTTTATTTTCAGAAGTAGTTCTTTTCCATGCTGTGTCTCAGTGCTTGGCAGGTTTTCAGGTTAGTTATATAACCTGTGATAGGAGGAAGGTCAAGCTGCCAGCAAAGTTGGCCATTTTTTCAGTGTAGAAGTCACACGAAAGTGTGTGATGTTATGAATTTACATACTGAAAGAAACCCTTTGCTTTAGGGAATGTTGTGACCTAAAAAGGCAACATTCAGCTTGAGCATGAGTGAGTTGTCTAAGTAGTGTAAGAGTATGTGGCTTTGTGTTCCATGGGCTTAGTAATTTGCTTATCACATTTTAGCAGGTTTAATAGCCATACCTTTGGTTACCCCTAGGAAAGGACTGGATTTGATTACCAGGGTAAGACCTTCTTAGCATTTTGGTGCAATACATTTCACTTAGATTTCTCAAAACTCTTGATTTAACATTGGAGCAAGGTTAGTTTGTGTGCTTCTGTGTACTTTTGGCTTTCATGTTCTTTGCAATCTAGGTCAAGAGGTGAGCTGTAATTGCAGTGTTCTTCTAACCCTGAAGCCTCCATTTGTTTTTCAGGTCACCATAAAGCATTTGCTTTCACTGCTCTGGAGTTTAGTGAGTGTAAATGATTTTTCTAATGGGAATAAAGCTTCAGTGGAGGTAAAGGATAGAACACTGAAATATTGACCGGTGCTTTCCAGTCTGTTCCAAGTGTGTAAGTGGAGATGGCTGTGGCAAAAGTCTGCATGGATGCCTATACTTTTAGGAACAGCTAAAAATTGGACTGCATTCCAGTTACCAGTGGAGATAATAAAAACCAACACATGAGCTTTCTTAGCATTAGTTTAGACAGTAGGTGAGCTGCAGTGAACAGAGCTTCCTAAAACATGCTTTTTTTTGGCAAATTCTGTACTTTGATTTTTCAAATTATTATTTATTTTGAAATTGCCTTAGTGTTTGAAAGGTCTAAAATTTAATGTTGGTAAACTTGGGTAGGAAATAAGAATTTAATAATTGTCAGGGTTTTGGAAGTAAATTAGTACATTCAGGTGTCAACTGTTGCTTTAAATCTCTGAAAAGTGCTAGTGCAACAATTTTTTGCAATAAGGTAAAATCTGTTTAGTTTTATCAGAGATGGGATTTCTTCCATTGAACACTGATTAGGATGTGTCCTGCATATCTAATTTCTGTATTGGGAGGTATGTGATGTACACCTGAGCTTTTGTGTTATGCCTTGCTTCCTCTTACAACTAAACTAGAGAAATTTTCCAGACCTGTTTTAGAAATTCACTTTATCTTAGTGTTTCTTAATTTATAGAAAAACATTTCCCTTCCAATTCACTCTCATGCATTTATTCTCTGTGTTTCCCTTCCTGTTCATTCTCATGCACTTATTCTTTAACATCTGTATGTTTGTGGCTCTTTCACAGACATGAAAAGTAAAGGCTGTAAAATTCTTGCACTAAGGGTTTGTACCCTTTCAGAATACAAACCCTTACTCCTTCATAATTAAAACCAGAAATATTGAAAAAATTCTGTTTCATCTCAATTGGGGAAGTTGTGAAGTGTGAATATATGTTATTAATCCTTCAGTGATGGAGATGAAATATATACAGTACAAGTTACTTAGAAACAATTCCTGTAAGGAAAACTTGGATTTTTCTATCTGTTATGTATCCAAAGTATGAAATCCATGACCTAGGAAATGCTTTATTTTTTATAGTAAGGAGCCTCTGGAGTTCAGTGCTTGAAGATTTTTTTTTTTGTTTCTCAGTGCCAGAGTTCTACTGACCTTGTCTATGAGGGGTAAACTGTGCTGCAATTGAGAGAGCGAGAAAGTGGTTGAAAAAACAGAGATAGGAGGGTAATTTGCATCAGACAGGGAAATAATAAATAGGCAACTTGTTCATGTAGGCTTACTTGTTCCTTCACGTCTTGTATAGTTCATAAAACATAATCATGGTTTGAGTGGACCATTGCAGTTTTGCTGTGCATGAAAGATACAGAACACCATGACAAACTTATATCAGTTTCACAATCTGTGCAGTTCTGCAATACTGGGAAATCGTACAGAGAATTGTGATACTACATTTATAGAGCAACTGGCATTGAAAATAGTTACTGATTTGATTTCTATTATATTGAATTCATTGAAGAATGGACTAAATGTTGTCTTTTCTATGTTCTCTACAGAGTTTCCTCTGTTTTCTGTCTGTAGATCCTGTGGCTTCAAGTGTTTGTTTTTTTTCATTCTTTCTCCTTCATATTTTGTATTCTAGAGACTAAACAAGCTCATTTTTTTCTAGAAGTCTTAACATTGAAGAAAACATTGTGGCTTTTAGCAGAGATTGCCTAATATTTTTCCCTTTTTCCTGTCTCATGGGAGAAGCATGACTACTAAGACATGCATTTAAAAGAAAATATTCTACACAGTAATTTTTGCCATCCAGGTTTCAGAAGGATCTTTGGGGAGGAGGTTGCATTTCAGTTTTGTTCTTTGTAAGTCTTGCTATTAGTGAACTCAAAAAGTCAAAACCATCCAAGTCTTAATGAGGGTGATCAAACCAAGGATGGCGTCTGAATTATTTGTTTTATTTATGTTGCCTAGGGATAATTCCTGTGACTCCATTACTTTTCAGTAGATGACAGGCTTGGTAAAGCCTAATTTACTGTGCTTTATCCATGTTTCTTTTTAGACAGTGCAACTGTTCACCGTTTACTGCTCTTGCACAGTATCTCCCAAGTCCTGTGAATGCTTCCTTAAAGGTCTCTATGAGAGACTTTAATTTTTTAATTTTTTCTCTAGCATACTCTTTCACTTGTATGAAAGTGACCTGTAAACATCTCTTAGTAGTTTCTTCAATTCTTGACAAAGGAAAAAGTTGTAAGTTGCTATGATACTGACAGATCTGCTTTAATTGCTTTGTATTTTCCCCTTTTATTTCAAAGTTCTTGTAACCTGAGGAGGCCTGTGTAAAATTAATTTTCATCATATAGTCATTGTTTCAGTGAGTAGGGTTTTTTTGCTTGGTTGAAATTTCCTTTCTGTAAACTAGTTGCCAATACTTTTACTGTTGAGGAGTACTTTATTTCACCAGTGGTGTGTTTTTCTTCTAAATGATGAGGAAAACAATGAGTTTGTAGGGGCTAACGTGGATGTTTCTGTTTTTACAATTTAGAATTTGGCTTTATGCATTCTTTTGAATATAATTCCACCAACCTCTCTTTTTCAGTGCCAGCACTAAAAAAGACAAGCAAAATTCTTCAGTTGCATTTGAAGAAATTTTTACTCCCAATTCTTTACTGCTTACATTTTTGGCATGGGATGTCATACTTTGAAACTTGAAATTGTTACTAGTAATCATCTGTTGCTCTTTCAGCACCAGCCTTTCCTATTTCTTTTCAAAATTCTTTTTTTTCTTCTATTAGTCTATCTTTATTCCAGAATCCTACTTTTGCAGTTGTTGCTGTATGGCTTGTCAAGTGCTATGGTAAAGTAAAAATAATTTGTAGGCTTTTTGGGTGTTTTATTTACTATTTTGTTCGAAGAGTGTGCGATTTTCAGAAACAGTTACGTCATTGTAAGTGGCTTGTTCTCAAATGAAAATATGCAGGAAATTCTAAAAACTTTTCCACTTGCAGTACTATATTGTCACCAGCTGCAGTATTTCTTCTGCGGAACTTAGAAATTTTCAGAATACCTAAGGTAAAGTAAGCTTTGGAGAGCTTTTTTGTATGTTCTTTGTTTTTCTGCTTTCATCATGTGAGCTGTGTTACCTGTCAGAAGCATTCTGTTGACTGGAGTTTTAAGTATGGTGTACTATATGGTAATGCCTAGCTTGCCTTTGCATGGAATGAGTTTTCTTTTGCTTGGAAATGTTTGTCTCTTGTGCTTGTCTCTTTAATTTTACCTTGAATGAAAGCTTTTGAACTTGGGATTGAATACATTCATCAAAAAATACCTAAGTACAAGATAGTGTGATTGATGTTTGAAGTCTTGTAGTCTTATTTCTACAGAGATAATTATTTCCTATATTAGTGTAAGAGGTGGTATTTTTTCCTTTGTCATAAGGAAAAATGCTGGCTTTAATAGCAACAGTAAACAGGAAGTTATATAATTGTCAATATATCTTCCTGGATTTGTGTGGTACCTTTGTGTCTCCCCTCTCCAGCGCATGCGGGGTTAAATTGGCTTTAAAAACACGTGAGCTTTGCCTGCAATTCACCAGGGTTTTTCTTTTATGCAGATCTAATGTTATTTAGACTTGCAATAAAGGATGGTGTCCATGAGCTTGTGCTGGTGGTGCAGGAACAGCCTGTTTGTGCCCAAGCTGGGTGCCAGCTGTTGAGTCTGGCAGGGGACACGCTGTTCACCAGAGCCTGTTCCCTTTCACACCTTCCCCTTCCATTCTTTATCAGCTCCTCCGGCTCTGAGCGCTACCGTGGCACTTTCTGAGCTCCGAGTACGTATTGACTTTCATGTAACCTTTAGTTACTTCTGAATATGACACAGAGGAGGAGCATAACCGACTCCTGCTTGTACCTGCTCAAATGTAGCCTTTTTTCGTCCCTGTTAGGAATAAAGTTCGGCTGTGATACAGGATTCCTCTCGGAGTGGCTCCATAGGAAAGGAATATTCGGATCTTACTACAACGGTTACATATAACTGGAAAAGTAGGTCATTGTGGCAGGGAGTAGTCCAAGCAGCCTCCCGGTTGCTGCAGCAACGACCTACTTTACGAAACTATTTTTGTTGATTCATATTGAAATGTTGTTCTTGAAGGCGCTATAAGGAAATGATCAGGTTAGGAGATATGTAACAATGGAAGCTGCGGGCTTTGTGGACTCCTCCTG
>VWYI01027445.1:225-25006 GCA_013399455.1 Anthoscopus minutus | reverse complement strand
AGACACAAATATTAAGGGCAGTAAGAAATACCGTATATCAATTCAACTCTAAAGATTTTCAGTTTACAGGCGTAACAAGTTTTCCAATCAAATAATTACTTTTGGTCTGAAATAAGTATGACAGACACTCTCCCTTCCCCCTTTCCACTGTTTAACTACTACACCTCCCAGAACAGATTAATAAATTCCTGACCTTATGCACTGATGCCAGTGGAAACCTGCAGTAATTGTTTTCTTCACACAGCTTAAACACCCATTTTGCTTTAGAGTTTACTGAAGCAGAAACCCAGAAAAAGGTTTTATACCTTTTTAAAACAACCATGGGTATAAGACAGTGAGTGTATAAAAAGTATGAGGATGTAACTCTAAGTGGACTATATGTAGGCTTTGTCATGGATAAGAACTCCCTCGAATCTTGTCTTGTCTATGTTCTTCCCTACTCTCAGGCTCTGCATGCGGTTAAGAGAAACTAATTTGCCCTGTTATTCAAAGTGCAAAAATTTCATCTGCCCAAAGTCACTGACATGTAAATATTTTAGGATATCTTCCCCAGTTGTTTTCAACTCCTCTAAAATTCACGGCTGCTGATGCTGGCTGCAGCTACGCCCATTGAATTTAATGAAGAATGTAATCTAATGAGCCCAGCAGATGTTTTTGGGGTTGCTTCAATATGAACTTTCTGGTTTCTTCTTCCTTCATTTCCAAGAATCAAGACACAATTTTAGCAAACTGATGATGATCCAACCAGCAATAAGAAGACTGAAATAAGTATTCCATCTCCACAATCCTTAAAACGCTCACTATTGCAGATCTATAAGCAGCTGAGGTTTGGATGTTTGTCCAAGCCTCTTTAGCCCAAAAAACTGAAGGATGGGAAATTCATACAACTGTCTCTCCATAGATTCGTGGTATTTCCTGCACAGGAATATAAACTATCTCTCATTATTTTGGTACTGCCAATATGGAATCTGGCAATAAAGAAATATTTAGGAAAAAACAATCTTTTCCAATAATGACAAGGGAAAGTTTCTTTGAGTTCTGATTTTGTTTGACTTATGATTTAGTTTATTTTTCTTTATATTTTTTCTCTTTTGCTCTCCAGGGCTATTTGTGTGACTTTACAATGCCACCAAATATTAGCAGCACAGCTGGGATAATGCAAAAAACAGTCATATATCCTGGAGTCCCTTGTCTTCCTTCTGCTGGTTGAGGTAGATGTGGGGATATTTTGAAAAGAAAGGAATGAGCAGAAAGACAGGAGTATCAAGAGAAGGTCAGGAACACACTAAAAAGTGCCTGCCTCTTCTCTTTGGCCTTTTAACTCTGCAGTTGGTTTCATTTCTGAATTATTGTTTCTGTCTCCTTTACCCCATTTCTGGATGAACCATATCTCAGAATTCAGTACATAATGCTCATAATGCTGGTAGTTGTACGTAAAGAATGTGAAGATGGCTTCATTTTCAGGTGTCTGACCTGAAACAGTGTTAAAAAAAAGCTGAAGCAGCCCTCTTGCTCCCCATCATGTGGGTAATACAATTCACAATATGTTGTTAAAGGCTACCATTTTATTGTAGTGCAAACCAGCATTAAGAAATCCAGGGCACTGCAAATGACCAGGAAATGCCTGTCTAACCTTCACAGATAATGCAGCATTACTTAGTACTTGAGCAAGCAAATGGTTATGCAATGAATTACACCATTTTTTCCATCTTTTGCAGATCACGTGGAGGGCCCCAGCAGGATGACCAGCACTCACACAGATTGTCATTTCTGCCTGCAGTCTCTCCGTGGCAGGAAATATGCACTAAGAGAAGAAAATGCTTACTGTGTTCCATGTTATGACAGCCTGTATGCCAACCCCTGTGAAGAGTGCAAGCAACCCATTGAGTGCAGCTCTAAGGTAAAGATTTAGCTTGTGCTTTTTGTTCCTTGTTGAATTATACACAAATCCAATTTCTTTAATGTCAGATTTGATATCAACCCCTTTGCATATCCCTGTATCGCTGAAGAGACCTAAGCACAGCTGTTGTATATTCACACACAGCAGAGTGAAACAATGCTTTTTCCCTGAATAAGAAACCTCTGGGATCAAAGATGAGGAAATCTGCACATGCATATGCCCCAAGCATACAACAAGGCTGTGGTGTATGTGTGGACCTAGGCTCCATGCTTCACCTCCAGTCACTCACTGGCTGCAGAGGCTGCACAGTGCTGGAGGAGTGATAGGGTGGCTGGTGTAATTCAGTGTGCCAGGTTGATTGACACCTTAGTACTTTTGAAAGGTGTTCATTGAAAAAATATTTTGAGCATTAAATAAATTACTTTTACTGTAGGTGTTGACAAGCAGATGCCAAGCTGAGAAGACAATATGTTTATCATTTGCATATTCTCTCTCTCTCTCTCTCTCTCTCTTGGAAATAAAGTATTATTTTTAAATTAAATGCTTACCTTGCTCATCTCAGAGATGGCATGTTAGTGGCCGTGTTTCTGACCTTGTCTTTCTTTTCCCCTCTCCATTTTTTACAATATGAATTAAAATGCAAGTTCCTCTGTGATCTTTGACAGGGTTTCTAATACCTCATACCTCAATTTACAGCACATATATTTGACTTTGAATTTTAAGGTCAAATAAAGCCTATCAACAAGTATTTGTTTTGCCAAGTTCAATGTGTACTGGTCACCTCCTCCCCATCCTCTCTTTGCCTATGTTCCTTAGAAAGAAGGGGACAGATATTAAATAAACATCTTGGAAAGCTTTCCCAGCCCAAGCATTTCAAAGTGCCTTGTCTGAGTACAGGAATCATCCAAGGAAAATGCTGATTTGGATGAAAACACTCCTCAAACTCTCATCAGCATTTTACCCTCAGCAACGTTGAACACATAGCACTAGTCAGGTTCGCCAGGAGAGCCCATGATTTGAGTTCACTTAATTTCACCTTTAAAATCAAAAATTAAATAAGTGACAGGATTACTATTGTTGAAGATCATAAAAATAAAAATAATCCATGCCTTTGGACTGAGTGGAAGGAAAAAAAATGGGAGAAAAAAGCAGATGTGGTAAGAAAGGAGTGCACCTGGCTAGAGACATCTAGAAAAGCGGCACACAGAGATCTACAGCTGATTGTCTCACCTCTGCCAAGGGGCTAGAGCTTGGTTTTCTTCCTCTATCCCTCACCCAGTCTTTGCCTTGGGCTGCTCTGTGCTGACAGCTTAGTTCCTGCAAAGTTCAGAGTGGTAACTAAAGCACTGAAAGTGGAAAGTGCTCAGCACCTCCTGAAATGAAGCATGGTATTTCTTTCATTTTTAGCCCTTTAAAAGGCAAGGACATGATAAAGGAGAGCAATTAGATTGGATTTGTGCCCTTTTATGTTTCTTACTTGTAAAAGAGCCCTGGAAGGGTTTATTTTTAAAGTTGGGTGGGCTTTTTGGAGGTGAATTTTTCCCTGCTTTTCTAACTGTGGAAAAATTAAATCTGCTGTTCGGTCTTTTTTTGAATTCTTAGTTGGGATCTCATACATATACTGTTAGCTCTTTCATCCCTTAAGCCCACTGAATCTTAAACAAACACTTTTTTCCTGCCAAGTTTTCAGGGGGATTTATATCAGATATAAATAAAAGCAATGATTTTTTTTTCATCTTACTAATAAACATTTTGTTCTCAATGAGATTTTAATTGCTTTATTTCTGACATAGCTTAGCATTATATCATGTCAGCTGGAAGAAGAAGTAATAACATTGAAAGCACATAATGTTCATTTCAAATTCTATAGAGTATGGGCTTCCTCTCCAGTGGTCTGTGCACATTAAAAATGCTGACCATATGTTTCCTCTGGAAAGACAACTGTAATCTATAACGTGATTCTTCCAATAAAAGCATGCCTCTGTGTTACCTAAGGAAGGACATTCTGCCAAAGCAGTTCATGATGGCCTCTGCAAGAGATCTAGGCAACAGTGTGACCCTGAGTGCCTACACCCTTCCTGAGCACACTTCTGGTTGGATCCACCACTGCAATGCTCTTCATTTTTCATTTTAGTTCTGAAAGGAGCTGAAGGATAAAAACACTGTAAATAAATGTTAACATGAACTTACTTTTTCCAAGGATCTGGCCTACAAAGGCCGCCACTGGCATGAGGGGTGCTTCAGGTGTGCCAAGTGCAGTCGCTCACTTGTGGAGAAACCATTTGCTGCCAAGGACGAGGTCTTGCTGTGCACCGAGTGCTACTCTGATGAGTATTCATCCAAGTGTTTTCACTGCCAGAAGACCATTATGCCTGGTAAGACAAACAGGGGCCCTTTGCTGAGAAATGGAACCACATTTTTAATAATAACCACCCCCTGGAATAACCAAGCTACAAGGTCCTTGACTTTCAGAGCAGCTTTGAGGTGACTACTCTTCCTTTGTGTGTAGCACTGTCCCAGCAGAGGGGACAAGGCAGCCAGACACTTCTGATCTATTACTGATAGGTGGTATGAATCCTTATAAAAATATTAAGAGTTCAATGCAGGGTAAAATGTGTTCATGTGATGTCCCTGGTTCTGTTGCAATTCGTAGGTGGCATATCCTGCTGTGAGCATAGGTAGACAAACTGAGCTATTGTGAGCAGGAGTGCCAGATTAGACAAGTCATCTGCATGTTTTCCACATTGACCAGACCCTGTGCTTGTGTTCTTTATGCTAATGCTTTCACTCAGCCCATAAATTTAAACAAAAATTTTGTTCAAATTGTCAAAACATGACAATTTGCCTTCAAATAATTAGCAGTATTTTTACTAAAATGAACACAAGTCAATTTTACAATATTGGCCATGTTTACAATGGGCTTGCTTCCTGCCATTAGCAACCTTGAAAATTCTGCACTTTCCACTAAACTGCTTCTCAGCTTTTGATTGTGTCTGTTCAGGACACCCTCTAGACTTTTTCATTGTAACCACATCAGTAAAGCTCATACAGCAGAGTGATTAAGACAAAAGCTGTCTCTTCACAGGCATGTGAGAGAAGCCACAGCACTATTTGTTGCAAAAGGAATCTGCTTGCTTATGAAAGTGTATCTCTAACTTTTGGCACAGCGAACATCAGTAAATTTGGCAGTGATATTGTAATTTTATTTTTCAGTATATCTTAATGCTGACCAGTAAGATCCAGGCTGTTCAAAATTATAGTCTTAATATTGATACTAGATTACTTGTGTTGTATTCAACCTGTAACACTAAATTATATTTTTACAGTTTGTTTCCTTTCCATTGCAAGTAAAATCTGCATTAGTGGAAACAAATACTGTAACTATATAGTTGTGTTCATTTTAAGGATTATAAACTGCTTAAATTGTATATCGTTTACAAAAATGTTGCCAAATAGGCACATCTCACTAGATGTGGTCAAAAAAGTGCCAGAATACACTCAAGTTTGCATCATTATCTTCTGGTGTATATCCATGCTGCTTGTTTTGTCACAGAGTCAAAAGCTTTGCAGCAAGTGCCTGAAGGTGTCAAAAATGGTGCAACAGTGGCGTGGGAATGCCAGCCAGTCTCTGTATCATTAACTTCCTTCTATCAGCATTCTAGCTCTGTGTTGCAAAGATCTAGTTGTGAAAGACAGTGAAATTAGTCTTCTGATCACTGGGATGAGGCTGCAAACCTTTTGTGTCTAAATACAACTAGTGGTTTCTCCACTGGCCCCACAGTTCAGGAAACAGGTACAGTGTGATTAATCAGTTACAGCAGCTATCCTCTTCTTCATTTGGAAAGGATGGTAAAGCACCTTGCACCACTCTGCGCTGTCTGATGCTAACTGCAGGTAGGAAGTTATGAGTGGAGATCCACTGGAAAAATTGCTCCCAGATATGTGTGCATATCTTAGGCTTATGTTTCTACATCCAGATAGGACACCTGCACACAGAGATAAGAGCTCTGAAACTCCTCTGACAAACATTTAACTGAACAACTTTCTGTCCTTGTGCTGTGTCAAAAGCACCTAGTTAAACATGATAGAAAGAATTGTTGGTCTAGGAAAGAAATGGTGAGCTATCAGAGAAGGCAGTGTAATGTGCTGTATCACAGAAAAAATATTTACTTTTAGAAAGTTGCCAATTTAAGCTGATGAAGATACATAATACATTTATAAGTGAAGGAGCCTTAGTTTAAGATAGAAGACAGGATAACAATAAATGTACCAAACATCCAACAAAATAATTTCTAATTTTTAAAAGTGCTGCGTACCTGAACATTAGCACTGAGTTGGCTGGTTTGAGAGAAACTGAGCAATGCAAGCATGATCGCAAAGAAAAAACCCAGAAGATTCCTATAAGAATAGACTCTAAAAAATCACAGCTTAGGCAATTCAGCACATCTCTTGCGAGATGATTATAAGACATTGAATGAGCTCTTGAAATTTCAAGTGCATTCTTAGAAGATCTATTAAGTTGAAGACAACTGTTTCCTTGGGTACTCTGATGCTGAGGTAGAAGGTTCAAAACAAGAGCATTTCCGACATTTAAAACTTATATTACAAGGCTATATCTGAGAGGATTGTTCACTTTGGTTTTTTTCAGGTTCACGTAAAATGGAATTTAAGGGAAGTTCCTGGCATGAATCCTGTTTCGTTTGCCAGTATTGCCGGCAGCCATTGGGAACAAAGCCATTAATCACCAGAGACAATGAGAATTACTGTGTGCCCTGCTTTGAGAACCTATTTGCTCACCATTGCTATGCTTGCAAAAAGGTAATTAAACATACAGTGCAAAATTGTCCTAATGAGACAATATTGCTTGTGGGAGAAAGGGCTGGATCATGAGAAATGTGTGGTGAGCTAAGAGTAAGATCAGAGTCTTCCCATTGACAATGGACACTGAAAGCCAACTGTGACAGTGTCTGCTGTCCACTCTTGTTAATCTGAGACTGATTTTATCTGAAATAAACTTATTTGCCAAAACAAACGCTTCAGGTTTCTTTAGTAATTGATTGTTACTTTTAGCAAAGGTTAAATGGGGAGTTATATAAAACCCTTCTTTCCTGGAAATCTCAGATTTTGCCCTGGTAAATATGCCTCTCTTTCCATCATTTTTCAGATGTATTAATATATATAATTAGCCACCTGACTGAGCAAATCATCCACAATCTTTGCTATTTTCCTTGAAATGTATCAGGCAATTAGCAGATTAAGTAACATTCAATTGTGATAACACTTGTCAGGAGTCCCACTGGTGCAATACATAATGACACCCTTGTGGATATCTGAAAGCTTGATTTGACTTCTTTTTTTCCCCAAGTACAGATAAATCGATTCTTCCCTCCCCCAATTTCTTATGTTTTAAGATTGTCTTTTGTTGATGAAAATACTCAAAGCATCATACTATTCTAGTGTGATACTTTTCTCTAGGGAAATGTTTCAATCTGCTTTTTATGGCAGAATTTTACTTATACTTTAGTAGCTGCATCACTCAGGAAGCTTTTTTTTTCTTCACTTCATCAAATAACTTAAAATGTCCTGTAGTTATGTAATGATCATCTGTAAACCACTACCTCTAACAAAAGCCTTTAATTTCAGGAAAATATGCTGCCTATTTTTCTTCAGTAGCTAAACTTTTGAAAGTACTTTTATATATTCCCATGCCTCTACATCTAGCCTTTAATTTGCATTAAATGAACACTCCTACATGAAGTAATCAGGACTTGCTTCTTAAAAATTCTAGGAATGCAAATAGTCCCCCTACATAATAGCTAAAGCCATTTTACTTCTGAAACTTGCATCAGTTCCCATACATGAGAACTGAGCCCGAAGCGATTAAATTACCGAACCAAATCTTGAATTTTTGTCAGAGATTTTTAGATTGAATGGAAAAGCAAACAGAACCACAAAGTAGCCCAAAACTGGAATGTTAAAGGGATCAGAAACTATTTAAATCACTTTATTGCTTGACATGACCCAATATTATTCTTTCTTTTCATGAAACTGTATTCCCCGGGGAAATTAAATGATGCCACTAATTTTACTTACATTTCTTCAGCTTTTTCTCCTCCTGTTTCAACAGTATCCATTCATTCATTCATTCATTCATTCATTCATTCATTCATTCATTCATTCCTTGTCATGCATTTGACTTGATAGTAGAAACAATACCTCACAGCTCGTCTTTATCTTTATAGAAATTTATCTGTACAGTCTCTCACAAATTCTGTGAAACTAGCTCTTTATCACACATATGGGAGCCAAAGAACAACTGGAAATTTCCCTCTTCAGAAATAGCCAGTGCAGAGCTGTGAGTGTATTGCTGGCAAAGAGAAGTTGATGACACTGATAAATGTGGGTTTTTTTCTTCTCCTGACTGTGTAGATCTCCTTTCTGTTTTACTACTGTCTCTTTTTCTATTTAAAATACTGTTGCAGTTGAGAGACAGCAAAATATTGGTTGGAGATTAAGTATTATCTCAGCATCAATTCTCTCACCCACTGCCTATCGAGAATTTATCTTCTGAGAGCATGCCAGATTCTAAACACTTATCTACAGTATAATAGAAAAATTTCATTTAAAGACAACATATTTATTACAAATTATGAGGTTATATTGTGATAGAAAATGGAGAATAACAAACCAGTAGCATGTGTAGTTCAGCTACAGGTTATTTAAATGCATAATCCAGATGAAAAAACTTGATATGACCACCCTCTATTCTCTTGTGCATATTGGAAGGGAGAAAACATGTGGAAGTACTTATGAGGGATTGGACAATCCTTCATGATTCACACCTTTGTTTCTTTGCTCTGTCCTTGTTTGTCAATACAGGTTATAACTTCTGGAGGAGTGACCTACCATGACCAGCCTTGGCATAAAGAGTGCTTTGTGTGTGCTGTGTGTAAAACTCAGCTGTCTAGACAAAGATTCATTTCCAAAGATGAGTATCCATACTGTGTAGACTGTTTCAGCAAATGTCATGCCAAGAAGTGTGCTGCTTGCGAGAAACCTATTACGGGTGAGTCTCATCTCCTATAGGGGACCAGACAGAAATGAATCATCAGTCACCTCTCAAAGAAGACTTTCACTTTAGAAAAAAACATCAAAAATACTCCCATCATAATGAAAGACTGAAGGAGTTAACTACCAGAGAGACTCTCCCTGTATCACATGTTCTGTATCTTTCTAGGACATACTGATCTCACATCTTCCCTAACTGATGAGGAGCTGTTTTATGTGCCCAAAGGAGTTCCTCCAGTGCTTGATGGAGTGTTTTCTGTAGTAAAATTCCTCCTTAAGAATATTAAAAAGGCACTTTTTTTTGCTCTTCCTAGGATACTACACACAAGCCCCTCTGTGATTTCTTCAGCTCTGTTTTTAAATGCAAATGTGATCAAACTGAAAACAGATTAACTGCCTGCTGATAAGGCACACCTGTCAAATTAGAAAGCTTGCAAATGCAGCACAGCTCTATTTCATGCATCCTTGTATACTTATATATGATTTCTAATTAGACATGTATGTCACTGGTCTGTGATGGCTGAAGTTTTCTCAGAGCATTTCCTGATGTTCTGCATTTTAATCCTATTATGTGTGGAGTCAGCTGTTGAAAAGTACTGCCTGATTCTCACAGGTGCATGCTGCATATGTCATTGGACAAAGAAATCAGTGAATACCCAATCACATGTGCATGATTTAAAAAACAACCAAACAAACAAAACTACAAAACAACAAAAAACAACACCAAAACTATTCAAATTCCCCCAGTCCGCAAGATTCTGTTTCAGATAATTCTGCTAGGAATCCCATTATCTGGTAATTTCCAAAAGAATCCATCTTGAAGAAACCTAATAATTAAATTTCACTCAGTGTTGTATAGAAACTATGTATTTCAGCAAATTGCAAATAAATTTCATAAGAGTTTGTTGGGAAGATCAGCAAACCTGAATGGATGTTCTGATAAACCCATTGTGTTCAGATCTCATAATGGGACATGCAAGCGACTTGTGCCTTTGCTTGAAATATTTCCCACTGTTTAAATTTTAGAATTATTTTTCAATTCAGCCAATAAAGAATATTTCACACTATGGGTTTTTGCTTATTTTTCCGTTTGCTTTATGAATGACTACCTGATCACAGATCAGAAAGTAATCTGTTGCATTACTGCGCTATGTCAAAAAATACTGGATTCAGATCTTCCTTGTTTGTTTTTTTTTCATACTCTCTTTCAGCTCTTGGAGGTGCCAAATACATCTCATTTGAGGAGCGTCAGTGGCACGGGGAATGCTTCAACTGTGCAAAATGCTCCATGTCCCTGGTGGGCCAGGAATTTCTCACTCGGCAGGATGACATCCTTTGCCACAAATGTGGCTCTGCTTCCTAGTTCTGTGGAAAGCAGTAAAGATGCATTGTTCTCACTCTGGTCTGCTGTAAGAAAACCAGATAAAAGCTACTACAGCTATTTAGTCATTCAGGTAACTTTCCAACAACAGTTTAGCCGCATCATAGTTCTCAACTGCTCAAAAAGAAATTAAACAACCCACACTGCTTGATAAAACAATGCAGAAAAGATTTGTGTATCTTTTAAGCCTAACTCCAGAATGTTTTCCTTGTAACACACTGCACTCTGCTGTTAGAAGCTTAAAAATATATCTTTTTATCACCTCTGAACCAGGGAGGATTGGGAAAAGTCTATTTGGCATATGAATAATGATGATGCATTAGTATTGATTCACAGATGCAGATCTTGGCATGGAAAGCTTCGCACAAGCATTTTTCTATTGGATCATAACATTGAAGAGAACACCTAGTAAATATTATATTCTTCCATATTTTGGGCAAAAAAGATGTTGACAAAGTAGGCAGAAATTGTGAGCAGGAAATGTTTTCACACTGAGGAATGCAGAGTCAGAGAGGCCCATTCCAAGGGCCAATTCAATGGAAAAAAAGGTCACTTTCCTTTTCTTACCGCGATTGCTACCCAAAGAAGTTGCCCAAAACACTACAGCACTGGACCTTTCCCAAACCTGGGTAACTGTACTTAATTTTTTAGGCATAGCTGCTCCAGAACATACATAAACTCATATTTTCTGCTACTGCGAGAGTTAAGGATTGCCCAAGATGGAATAGTGCTGACATACGTTTTTCCATAACTAATATGCCTTAATACTCTGTTTGCACTGCCTTTGCTATACTTTCAAGTGTAGGCCTAAAATATATTTTTTTATTAGTTGACACAAGAGCAAACTCATACTGGTCCCTTTAACCTTCTACTTTCCTTCATTCAAAACTGCTTTGCCAGCAACTGAAGACCTGTTAAGGACGTTACCTGCTTGGTCTTTGATTCACAGTTCATTCCTCTGCTTGTAATTCCTTCTTGTGGACAGCAGGGTATAAACTCTCCAGAACCAATTCCACATTCATTTCACCATTACCTACTTGTGTTTTTTAGCAGTATGTCAAGAATTAGTAGTTGTCATTGCAAGCCAGGCACCTCTTGCTTGCAGTACAGGCCCTTAGTTTCTAGGTAGCCAGCCTTTATATCTGCTTGTTGAGCTCCAGCATTCAAATGTCTACTACTAAAGGTAACCTAGAACTGAGTTACAAACATCTATTTTCTTCCTTCTTCCATAGTATGTGTTACAGTGGCCTGGTTCATGTACTGGGACATTGCAGTGATGTTAGGAATGGCAGGTTCTGCACTGTCCAGCAGAGTTTGAGTCATTCTTCTTTATCCTCTGACCCTGAGTGCATAGAGCTCTTTGGTTGACTTGAGTGGCCTTCATTCATATTGAAGACAGCCACTACTTTAGGTAGAAAAGTGAAAAAAAAAGAATATGTGTGCATGGCTAAACCAGAGCCGAAGTGCAGTGGTATAAAATCACTATGGATTATGACTGACCAGTGAGTACATAGCAGTCTGTTGTCAGTCAATAAAATATTGATCTTTTTCTCTATGTGGTGTTAATTTTTAGTACTCATTGTCTTCTTTCATAGAAGTTTTTATTGCAGTCTAGAGTTTGATTAGTTTATGTTTTTCATTTTATCCCAGCTGCTTCCTTTTCTATTTACATATCTCCCGTGGTTGACACAGGTTCTTGGTGAAGCTTAGATTCTTATAAATAGAAATATGTTTCATTGCCTTATATGTATAAATATATATATACATACAAACACACAGACATAGTGGCTCACTTAAAAATTTGCACTGAGCTATCAGAAATCATTAAATGTTAATGATCCTAAATTTTTTAATTAAAATGATGAATCACCATGTTTGGGCTTGTCTGTGGGGTGTACCTCTTGTTTGTTTGTGTGAAGTAACATTCAGCACATCTCAGGAATGTGGTTTGGGGCCTTTATTTAGTCTCCTCTGAAGAATCATACATCTTAATTACAAACAGACACAGGAATTACCAAGCAGCCTCCTAAGACATGACAATGTCACAGGTTAGACACACTGATCATGATAATCCCAGTCTTCCAGACTTAACATTTATGAAAATTAAATTCATCTCTGACTCATCAACTAATTATATTTTTAGAAATACCAACTGAATTATTTATTTCTTCTGCAGTAAATACAATACAGTCAAATCTGACACTGAGCATTTTCACTTCAGAATAATAGCAAGGAATAAATGTGATTGCTATAAATAATCTGAATAAAAGTTATATTAGACAGCAAATTGCTATTTCCTAGTCTCTGTCACCAGCTACCAATGTCTGATTATAAACAATTACAGTGATACTCTGGTGTGGGCTGACCCTGGCTGGACACCAGGTGCCCCCAAAGCCCCTCTATCACTCCCCTCTGTAGGTGGACAGGGGAGAAGGAACACTACTCAAGGCTCGTGGGTGTAGATAAGGAGAGAGAGACACAGCAATTACTGTGACAGAAAAACAGTCTTGACTTGGGAAAAAAAACCTCAAAACAATCAAATCAGAGTGAATAATGAGAAATAAAGCAATATTTTAAAAACACATTTTCCCCACCCCTCCTTTATTTTCGGGCTTAACTTTACCCCTGAATTCTCTACCTGCTTCCCCCATAGTGATGCAGGGGGACAGGAAATAGGGGCTGTGGTCAGTTTATCACACATTTTCTATGTTGGTCCTTCCTTGCAGTGGGAGAACTCCTCACACTCTTTCCCTGCTCCAGCATGGGGTCCCTCCCACATCTCCTCTATTAACTGCTTCAATTTGAGTGCTTCCCATAGGCTATAGTTCTTCAAACACTGCTCTTGTGTGAGATCCCTCACATGGAGTGCATCCCTTCAGGAAGAGGCTGCTCCAGTGGGTCCCCCATGGGGTCACAAGTCCTGCCAGAAAACCTGTTCCAGTGTGGGCTTCTCTCTCCACAGGTCAACAAGCCCTGCCAGGAGCCTGCTTCAGCACAGGCTCCCCACAGGGTCACAGTCTCCTTCAGGTACCACATCTCTGGCATGGGATTCTCCAGGGGCAGAAAGCAGATATCAGCTCCCCCATGGACCTCCATGTGCTGCAGGGGTATCTGCTCTGGCACCTGGAGCACCTCTTCCGCCTCCATCTTCATTGACCTTGGTGTCTGCAGTCTGTTTCTCTCACATGTTTTCACTCTTCTCTTTGGCTGCTGTTTCCACATCCATTCTCCTTCCTCCACACGCTTTTCCAGTCTGTTATCCCAGAGGCTCTGCCACCATCCCTGATGGGCTCAGCTGTGGCCAGCAGTGGGTCCAACCTGCAGCCAGCTGGAATTGCCCCTATCAGACTTGGAGGAAGCTTCTGGCAACTTCTCACAGAAAACTCTCCCGGAGCCCCCTGCTACCAAAACCTGGTCACACAAACCCAAGGGAAATGGACAGTTTGGGTCTTTCATACTTTTTGTAGATGAACCTTGAATAGGTGCAAGAGAAGGGCAGCAGGAGGAGCAGTGTGTCTCTGTGGAGGACTGTAGATCGTGAAGGGAATAGATGACTACTATAAGCCAAGAGACTGCATTTGGTTCAAGAACAAAGACAACTAAACTCCACAGCACTGGAAACTGGAAATTAGAAAATGACGTCCGCTGCTGACCAGCAATGCTCCAGGAGAGCCTCTTTTCAGAACAAAGAGGGAAACAGCCATGTGGGCAGTTTTTATGTGGTGCCTGATCTGTGTATTAGATATCATATGGAACATGATTGCCTGGTATAAAAAACAATGAGAAAAAATCAGCCTGATGATCAGCTTCAGTCTGTGTTTCTAACATTAGATTTAATGATGGAATTAATGAAGGATGACCAGGATACAGACCAGCCCAATTCAATTTTCTTTAATAAACTTTGGAGGCTGGAAAATTTCAGAGATTTATTTTTAAGTTTTTTTATGTCATATGTTTTCTTTAACATTATACTGTTTAATTTTAAAATATATCTAGATCTTCCCTGTGTATGTAGCAGCCCAGCTGTTAGATAATCACATTGCTTTTGTTACAATCAAGCTAAATTGCCCTGAGGTGGAGTGATGTCTCTAATGCCCTGGTCACATCTCTGCTGTACTTATCCCAAGGGACCAGGAGGGACACTGCCCTTTGGGACTCACCAAGAGTGAATAGGTGCCCTATTACTTCCCTCAGTATTTCAGGCTAAAGTTGAAGTTCTTCAACCACTGCCTAATTGTCAGAGAACTCCCCCAGACAAGCATGCTTAGAATACAGAGACAAGCTCTGAGGAATTGTTGTCTAGTGACCCTTATCAGCCTTTTCCTGGACAATTACTTTTAAAATCCAGGCAAGTTTCTGGTGCATGTTGTAGCAGGGGACACAGAGCAGTAGTAATGTTGAAACACGGGACCCCTTCTGCATTTCCTAAACAAAGGCATGCACTCCAGAGTCATGGCTTATGTCTGTAAAGAAACCCAGACATTTTTCATTCTCTATCCTTGTGTCCTACTTCTCCAGAGAGAAAATCTGTGAGCCTAGACTGGAGAAGAGCTAGGACATAGCCTGGCCATGTCAGTGAAGTGGATGTCACACCACAGTTTTTCTGCAGTATCTCAGTACCTGCAAATTCAGCTGATTCTTGTACCAGTGGACAGGTGGCAGGTGTTCTTCATGCTGACTGTGGCTCAGTGCCACCAGAGGAGCTTTATGAAAGGGATAGTAAGGTTTTGCAAGGAATTCTAAACTTGTTTCAAACACTTCCTGGGCCAGGCCTGTCACAAGAAGGGCTGATGAGGGGTGTCTGTGGGTGTCTACATGTTCAACCCCAATGAATTGACCAGCAATTTCAGCACCTGCTCCAAGGGTTTATGGATGTCACTTGATTGCATAGAATGGGTGTAAAGCAGTGTATTGTATTTCAGGAAGTAAAGCCAGCGATTTTTATACAGTGACACATAAAAATAGGTGAAGGAAAGTAATGTTAAATGACTGCATAAGTGGAAACAGAGATCATTTCAGTAAACAAAAAGTTGTATGGGATTGAAATGTCTAACCAGAACAAACTTGTTTACCAATCAAACAATTGGTAAAGCTGCAATAAATCCTCCACATTCTTGTTAATAATAACTCAAAAAAACATGTATACGTGCATGCATGCTTATTCACCCTGGAACTGTCAAAGCTTGAATGGACTGAATCATGAGAAACATGGCAATTTAAAGCAAAGTACAAAACACCTAGCATGGTTATAGACTACTATAACCATGAAGTTACAGTCCATCGTATTCAAAAGTACCATTATCTTGATCAGAAGTACCAGGTACAAGCAGTTCAAAACAAGAGATAAGTGGTTTGGAGGACAGACATGTTTGCACTCAGGGACGCAACACAGGTGTGTTATCCAAATGGCAACACACAGTTGCAGTGGAGGATCTAGAGATATCGGCTTTGGCCTGGATCATTAGACTTCTCTCAGTTTTAGCAAGAACATTTGTCCAATAACACCCACTTAAACATTTCTGTTGGCTTTCATCTGCACTTTTCACCCAAATCCTTACTGGAACTTCTTGAAGATGAGGCCAGACATAAGCAGAGTCACACAGACTTGCACAATGCCCATAAGAACCTATATTTTCTCTGTGTGAACTAATTCTGTGTCAGAAGAACCACTGCACAACATTATGTCCAAGCTAACTAACCTTATCTCTGTCTTGAATACAGTTCAATATCTGGTTTTATAAACTTGAGCCTCTGCTGTACATCTTTTACTGTCCTCTCCAGTAAAATACTCAAGACTGCAGGCACTCACCTGACTCACTGCAGATTTTTCATAGCACCAACTGAATTGTAAGTTATTGAATACAAGAAGCTGCACTACCACTACATTCATGTAAAACAGGAGACATGAATCCCTTTTATGAGTAGTATGTTAGAGACTTTGAGAACAAATAACATTAAAACAAACAAAAAACCTACTCAACTCCTTTCTGTAGCCTGGGCACAGATACAAAGGCACGAAAATACGCAGATAAGATCACTTACAGAGCAATAAAAGGAGCAT
Source organism: Anthoscopus minutus (assembly GCA_013399455.1). Classification (NCBI taxonomy): domain Eukaryota; kingdom Metazoa; phylum Chordata; class Aves; order Passeriformes; family Paridae; genus Anthoscopus; species Anthoscopus minutus. Next base: position 8,596 of record VWYI01027445.1, on the reverse strand, counting down.
GGCCTCAGATGTTTCGGGAACTGTCAGACAAAAGCTTACCTAGCAAAATCAGGAAGCAACTGAGCAAGTTTTGGAGGTTGAGATGTTCCACTCCAGTATTTCAGCCTTCTCTCAAGTCACTTCTTAGCTCACGTCCAGCACCTCTTGTTCTAACTGTCCTCAAGGGCATTCTCATCAATTCTACTTGTGACCATGAGAATAGACCACTGCAAAAGGATCTCAGCCCAGCACAATGATTCAACCTCAGAAGTCTCATGGCAGACTTATTCAATAGAGGATAAGCCAAGCTGAAGGTAACAAAAGTCCTGCCAGCCTTAGATAATTGTTCACATTTAAATGCCAGTGCTCATCTTAAGCATACTCTCATAGCAAAGCCATACTTCAGGTAGGTATATCAACATTGTTCCTGGATGAAAGTACTCATTTAATACCTCTTTTTTCACCCAGGATTTTGGAATAGCTTTTGCTAGACTTAGTATCAAATAAATGAATAAAATCTCTTCCATCCAAGCCCAACTTGACTGGATTAAAAAAAAAATAACGCAAACAGTTTATCCAGCAATGCAAACAGTTTATCCAGTTCTGCTGAGTTACATTTTTGTTGTTGTTTCCCAAAGGAAAAAAAAAATAACTACTTATTTCTTGAGAACAAGATCTTTACTTTTTAAAAAAGCAAACCAAGCTCTTAGTCAAACATTTTCATTGGAAGGACAGCAATCTGAGTAGAAATTTATGGCTATGAGTGCAGATGACCGTAAAAGGCTACTAATATGAAGAATTTCTTACAATAGCCATCTTACTCCCTGTTAGATGGGTTCTTTTTTAATTGCTACAGAATTCTTATTGTAATCTTAACTCTCAACTCACCAGAAAGTAAACATCCCCTGACTGACTGGGGGAGACAATGTCTCTTATTGGTTACCAAGATCTTTGATTCAGGGTATGTTTTCACCTGCCCATAAAAAAACACTGTCACAGTTAAATGTTTTGTGCTGAGCGCTGTGCCAGACTTTCTCAGGCCAATTCCTGCTCCCTTCACATTTTTGCTTTTCATCCTCAGAAGATTTCAGTCAAACAAAACAAAAACACAGGAAAAATGCAAAGTTTTCCCTGTACTAAAGAAGCCTGAACCTGTTCTTTGATGAGTTCAGATCCTTCGTTTGATTTTGGCTCAGGAACCTAATTGACAACATAAAAGAAAAATTTCTTTCATGGAGATGTCTCTTGCCAAAAGATCCAATTGTCTCAATTACATCTCTTCTGCATTAAGAAGATGCATTTGCCCATTTTCCAGGGTAGATATGAGGTCCACTTACAAGTGCTCGGTGACAGTCACTTGTGAGCATCTGAGGCTGGTACATGTCTCAGTTCCTATAGTGAAGAGCTCTAGCTAGACAACTGTGAGAAGGGATCCACCTAAAGCCCTTCTGCAGCAGGAGGCTGGTGACCAATCTGATGAGGTCAACATCTAAGTCGAGCTTCCAGTTCTGTCATTAAAATAGTGTTCAGCATGGAGCCAAACAGGACGCAGTGCTGACAGTCCCAGCAAGCACAGCCACCACAAATGTGAAAACCTCTCTTCTTTGTCCAGTTTGGATTAAGGATTTGAACTTACTTAAGAAACTGTCCTGTCCTGAGCACTGGTTATTTGTGCTTTCTGGAATCAAGAGAAGCACTACATTTCTTGCTGAAGAAAATTTGCTATTACATAGATTAATTAAACATTCTGCCATACACAGTGTGAGAATACCTCTACCATACATAATCATTTTCTCAGCTGTGAGATCTGCAGCATCCAATTCCAGCTGCAGCGGGTGGCAATCCTCTATGTGACAGTATCTACCAGCTCCAAGAATCAGACATGGATTAGTTGGGATGAAGTTTTCCAGAGGAGAGGTTGCTTCTGCAGACATGCATAACTAGGATGAGGGCAATTTTAGCTTCTCTTCTTTCAAGGCTGCACTATGGACATCTCAGTAAGGATTTAGCTGAGAAATCTTCTCCAAAAAGAACATAGAAGTTTCAGCATGGTGGTACACAGCCATGGTTACCCAGTACTATTTGCTGTAATACTCTGAGTAATTTATTTTTTCAGAACAGTAAACATGGGAAGCAAGAAATTTAGCCCATTCATAGATACTATCAATAACACCATGATTGCAAATTCCGGTCCTGATTGGAACTGTCTGTCTCCTGAGCAGCAGGAGAGAAGAGGTTTTGCAGAGATGCTGCTGGACTCCCAGAGGCTGGAACAATGACAAAGGGTGGCAGGTCCCTTGAAAGGGGTAGAAGGTTGTCATTATCTACCTGTGACAAAGGGACCTGAGAGCTCTTTTAGACCAAGTTCCCATGTGCACTCTGGAGGTGGAGAATCATACATTTTATCAGGCTACCGGGAAACCTTTCAAATACACCTTCTGCTTCTTGTTTTACATGGCCAGATGGGAATTTTTTCATTATATAGAATGAAAGCTCTCAAGAATAACTCTCAATTGGCCTATTCCAGGAGGAATTGATGGGTTAAAAAGGATTATTTTTACTCTGTTGAATGATTGGATAAAAGAGACTGTCCTTTACTAAAGTCCCTGAAGGATACTAAAGAGGATAGAACGAGTAATAGCTGGATGAAAACTTCCCAAATACAAGGGTGTGGTGTAAGCAACAATAGAAAAGGGCGTATTAATGAAAAAAAAAATGCAGCAATAGCTATCAGAATGAGATGGAAAAAATAAAATAAATAGGTCTGTTGCAGCTAGCTACAGGTTTATTTATGAGAATAATGCTTTTAAGTACTGTATCAAAAATATATGTGCAATTCCTCTGAATATCAAATATTAAAAATGCAGAACACATTCTAAGAGTGACAAGCATAGTAACAGAAAAGTGAAAGGAAGCAAATGAAATATAGGAAAATAATAGTAATGCATAAATCAGTATTGACAGCAGAACTTTCTTATTTTAAAATTATGTAGCAATTTAGTCATGGAAAAATGATGTCAATTCTAGAGACTTCCCACATAAATCAGTCATCTTTAGCAAAAAACACAAACAAATAAACAAACAAAAACAAACTCCATTGGATTGTCAGAACAGTCCCTACCTGAGCAAAAAGTCAGTAAAGTGCCATGATAATTTTAAATGCATTTCTCCTTATAAATAATTTATATATTTTCAGCATACTTAGTATTTCCACCACTTAGGCCACATATAGTTGAGTATGTGTAAAAGCCTATTAATATTATCCATGCTAGCTGAGATTATTTTCACTTGATGAAAACATTTTGTGTTTCCACACAGATATCCTTACCCTGTTAACTGGAGAAACACTAAATGTGTGTGCATATATATTTCTCACTTGTCCCATAGCCTTCATAAACAAAAAATGGAGTTTTCTTTTTTCAAATGAATCCATGAAAAGCAAATTCTTCTTTTTTTTTTTGTCCTGTCCAGCACAATTAGGACAACATTTTAAAGACAGTTTGCTTACCCTATCTCATGGCCACTCTCACAGTTACAAAATGTGACAAAGAAAACAACAGAGAAGTTGGTTTTGCACTCACACAACTTAGAAGAGCTGGTTTCTTCCTTCCCATATGGAAGATCTCAGAGAGCAATAAGCCTGCCTTACCTCGCTGTACATATGAAAGGCTCATCAGGACACCAGCAGCTTGAACAACTTCTCTGATGTTACACAGCACCCAGAGAAGTATGAAAGTTAGAAGGACAGCTACTTTTAATCCACCTTTGCAATCCATCCTCTACTGTGCTCAAACGAGCCAATGATAAATTATTCACCACTGCAGTGACAGATGTTGTCTGTCACACATCCTGTGCCAGCCACATGAGATGGCTCAGAGATAAGCACACCCACCCTGACCTGCTCAGCTGAACCTTACACAGCAGCCCCCACTGTCCTGCACATCAGGCTGGTGCTGAACAAGCCTTCCAGAGTGCATTCTTCAGTGAACTCAAAACCCTGAGCTGTCAGGTCATGAAAGAGAGGTGTCAGTTCTGATAGGTTTAATGAAAAAACAGCAAATGCCTTTTATGCTGAGCCCTCTGGAATGACCAGAAACTCAACTTTCAGCATGAAGAAGCAGAAATGCAGCTCATTTGCCATTATCCTTTACAAATGCAAAACATACTAAGGAAAGCTGTTGAAAGGATGGTCTGTCAGAATTGTTTAAACATCACCTACAGTGCAGTACTTTTCTTTCCCACCACAGGAATCTGTCATTCATGTGTCAATCAGGTCAGCTATGGTACTTCTCACAAAGGGCTCTTCACAGAGCCCATCATTTAAACCCAGACAACTGCAAGAAACTCTCACTAAGTTCATCATTAGGTTCATCATAAAACACACTCCACTTCCTTGGAAACAAGAAGTTCAATGTGACATACTTTTGCCATTTCAGCAAATGTAGTTGCTTAGTGTTGCTACCTGTTCCTCGGCACGAAGCCCGTCAGAGAAAGTCCATCACCCCAAGAGCATCTGTAATTAGTCAGTACAATGGTTTACTGCATGACATTGTGTGAAGGAGAAAAACTACAGTATTTCTCACTCTCCTACTAATGGTCAATCAAGCCAGTGGCTCTCCATAGGTATCAATAATACTTTGTGAGTAGCATTCACCATCTGTAGTGACAAAATCAAGGATAAATCTATCCTGAGTCAGGAGCTCTGGCTTTGCCTGGAGGTAAGGTCTTGATGATACTGACTAGGAGTACACCTCCTAGTTCAAGGATGAACTCTCACTGACAGTCTGTCAGCACACCTAATATGTGGTTGTTCTGCTTGTAAAGGAAAAAACACAGTTGGAGGCTGTCTTTAAAAGCTGCAGATTTGTGTCTGTGTGATGAGAATTACTCAAGATCAAGAAAATTTCTACATTAGGCCTGTCAGTACTGGCTAGCTGGTCTGGGGCTGTTTCTGGAGATCATCAGCAGCAAATGCCCATGAATCAGTTTAACACTCAGGACAGGAGAAAAAATGCTTTTTAGGACCATCATAAGAGAGAATATGGAGGTATTTCTGACAATGATGGATTTAGAATTGAAGTTATAAAATTATTTAACTCTGATTTTTCTTTTTTTCATATCTGAAACATTAGGCTTTTATTTTTAAATTCCAGAAGCACAAATCTTTATTTAATAATACTTGGCAGTTTTTCACCACAGCACTTCACAATGTTTTAGAAACATTAACCACATTTCAAAGGTACAGAATAGCAGTTAAATAAAATGATTGATGTGTTTATAGTCATGGGCAGTTGGGAAGCAGGGGAAAATTGGCACATAAATGCAGTTCTTTATTTTGTGTTGAAACAGAAATCTCACCTTCACAGAAACCTCAGCAAGGAAGATAAACAAAACTAAAAGCTTTAGAAACACAGTGGAAATAAAGCAACCTGTGAAAATACAGTTCATTTAATCATGTATACACATTTTGAGACTCTTACTAGAACTGGTATCACTTAACTTTGTTAATGACCCAAGTAACAAGAGAGAAAGTACCCCAGGAAACTCTGGACCACATGCAATTGGAGGAAGTAATTCACATGCTAGAAGGCTGGATTGCCATTCAGAGAGCCCATAGGATCTGAGGGTGTGGGCCAACAAGAACCTGATGATATCAAACAACGGGACTGCAAAATAGACCAAAGCAATCCCATGCACCAGTACAGCCAGTCCACAGGCTGGACTCCAGACTGTGGTTTGTAGAAAAAGATCTGGGGGCCTGGCAGACATCAAGCTGAACATGAGCCATCAATACAGGCTTGCAGAATGGGAGGCCAAATACATCTTGGCTTGCTATAGGAAGATTACTGCTAGCAGGTCATGGGGTGTGATGTTTGCCCTATTGCTTCAGCACTGGTGATGCTGCACCCACAGCCTTGTGCCCAGCTTGGGGCTTCCCAGTCCAAGAGAGACCATGCTAATCTGGGATGAATGGGTCTCTATCCCATTCTTATTTCTGAAATAGACACTAGGAATGAAGACATTTGAAACAGCATGGAAAAATTCCTTTAATTCCTTCCCTCTACATAAAGAAAAACATTATGATGTCACATAGTGGAATTAATAATATAAGGGAGAAAGCATAGAAGAAAATGTAATTTTAATCAGTGATCTCCAGAACCTTCTCTTTATGTCCTCTGCTGTTTTTCAAACTCAAATTGCTATAGGAAAGTTTTGACAAACCAATGACTGTCACATAACATTCTGCTTACAGACAGAATTAATAATATCCTCCAGTAGCTCATTCCAGATATATCTCAGAGGCAGCAGGCTCACACCATTGACATTTAATTAGGTCAGCTTGGGGCTGAATCTTTTGTGAGAGTACACTGAGAGAAGCAGGAGCAGTATATGGCCCTTAACAAGCTGAGAAAAAGGCCCAGGTTTAGAGAAATGGCTTCTGTGTTGTCAGCCCTGCTGCACTCAGTTTGCTGCCAGACAGTGTGACTCTGACCCAGATTAATCATTGTACATGTGCATGTGGTCATACACAGCAAGTGTGAATATGCTGCAGCTGTCTGATGACCCTCTTTGGCAGATGGTATTAGCTCTCACAGGCTGATGCATTACATTCTCATATTTTTGGAAATATATTGCTCCCATAGATGCTGGTGAAGCTTGTCAGGTGCCATTCAGTACAGACATATATTGAAATTCACATCATTAAAATTGCTTGTATATCTATGACTTCTAAACAAGACCATGGAAACTGCTTCTATGCTCAACATAATCTACAGTCTCTCATCATAAAATACTTCAATATGTACAATGTAGAGTTCCTGTGTTTTCAAGAGCCTCTGCTGCAAAGTTAAGTCAGTCAACATCATATTTGCATCCTTTTATAATAAAAATTTCCTTAACACCATTTATAAAGCTGAAGTAATGCCATTTGGCACCCATTAATATGGACATTCCTTTCTTCCATGATTAAATTTTCTAGTTAATTTCTACTAATGTATAAAGCTTATCCTTGCCATTCACCCATACAGCGAAAACATTACCCTGAATGGGACCTCAACCTTGTGTTCCAACATCTTTAAAATAACCTTTAAGGCAGTGATTCAGAGAGGCAATGTAACTTTCTGGATTTATTTGATCTGTATCTTTGGAGCAAACAGTTAAGCTGCCTGTCTCAGAAAGAAAATAAAGCACTTGAACTCTTGCCTTGGTCCTATTTTAGAGTTCTGTTTGCATGTTTGTTTTAGCATCTTCTGGGAACATTCTGTCTCCTCAAGGGCTATTCTACCAACATAGAAACACGGTTTGATTGAGTTTTTTTTCCATTGGCTTTGTCAACTTGATTTTGTCTTAAATATGCAAAATGAAAGGATATAAATTATGCTTGGCATGATAAACATATATGCCCATAAATAGAAAATCTCAGCAACAGCTATACTGCCACTATATGTGAACATAGTATTTGGCTACAAAATAGAATATCAGGCTGAGATATTTTTTTTTAGAAAAGCTGAAAGATGACCAGTTTCTGCCTCACAAATAATTTTATCCAAACTACCTAAATACCTGTGAGACATAATAACTAAGTGCAAGATCACATTTTTATGGACTTTTCACTTCTGTGTGTTTGAGTGTTAATCTCGCCTCATTGAACTCAATGGTATTTTGCCTTCTTGCAAACTCTTGGTATTTTGCTACAGGAAAGCAAAGGGAGCAGTTATTTGGGTTTGATAATCTGATGGGCAGGCTAAAAGTCAATTTAAAGCAATTTCAGTGAGTTGTAGCATTATAGTGATAACAGAGTATTTTATAGCATGAAAAAAAGTGTCTTTATTGATGTGGGCACAGCAAATACCTGCCAGAATTAGAATCATTGTTCTGCATACATTAACATATTTGTCACATTGCAGAATAATGTAAACTTCACTGTAGAGTGAGTCAGTTGTACAAACACGTGGGTGAAATAAATTTATTACTAAAGGCTTAAACTTCAGTCAAAAGGCTGCTTGTAACAATCAAAATGGGTCAGAGATACAACAGGATAGAATGAAGAATGAAGCAAGCTATAAAGCAAATAATTTTGGACCACTGAAGCATGTTTACATTGGATGTTCTCAGCTGCCATCCTCGGGATAATCTCAGGTGTAGCCAGTCTGTCAATATGAGACATTTTCTTTGCAGCTACGCCAGCCTTGGAGGCTGATCTTCTGCACCAGCCCAGAGAGTCAATACTGCACTGACATTAAAGCATCAGAATTATGGAGTTTTAACCACTTGTTTTCTTATTGCTGAACAGCACTTACTAATGCTAATTCTGAAGTAATAAAAAAAAATTAAAAAGAAGAAAACAGTTCACAGAATTATAGAATCACAGAATATCCTGAATTGGAAGGGT